>PYXC01000259.1:0-20579 GCA_015244755.2 Tenualosa ilisha
GACTCATACACACACACACTGACACACACACACACACACACAGTAGATCCTCTTCCAATAACACACACCACAAGCACAAATCCCGCCCCACACACACACACTCAGAGCTATGACCTGTTTCTTCTGGTCTTCAGGTCGGTGTTCTACGAGAAGGACATTCCTGTTGTGTTCATTCACCCTCTTAAAACTGGCCTGTTCCGCATCAAACTCAACAGAAATTCTGGCAAGTACAGTCTAGCACTCCCTCTAGTGGACGGGATGGTGGTCAGCAGGAGAGCACTGGGTAAGTACATTATGAGAGTGTGTGTGTGTGTGTCTGTTGCCATGCATTTAACAATTTAACACTGACACACACACACACATACACAAGTGTAGTCCACTGTAGCTTCTGTGACTCTGGGTAGACTCTGTGATGTACTGTCTGTGTGTGTGTGTGTGTGTGTGTGTGTGTGCGTGTGTGTGTGTGTGTGTGTGTGTGCGTGCGTGTGTGTGTGTGTGTGTGTGTGTGTGTGTGTGTCTAGGCTCTCTGGTGCGTCAGACGGTGGTAAACGTCTGTCGTCGGCGGCGACTGGAGAGCGACTCGTACAGCCCGCCTCACGTGCGGAGGAAACAGAAGATCGTGGAGATCGCCCAGAGATACCGCAACCAGCAGCTGGAGCCCGAGTTCTACGCCTCCCTCTTTCAAGAGCCATGCCACTGACACACACACACCACACCACACACACACACACACACACACACACACACACACGATGCAGCCAGCAGCTCAAACACAAGTTCTAAGCCTTCCACATTCAAGAGCAGAGCCTCTGACACACACATACACACCCACACACATACACACCCACATACATACACACCAACCCACACACCCCCACCCACACACACACACACACACCCCCACACACACACACGATGCAGCCAGCAGCTCGAACCCAAGTTCTACGCATTCCCCTTTCAAAAGCAGAGCCATACACACACACACACACATACACACACACACTGCAGCCAGCGGCCTAAACACAAGTGTATGTTTTTCTTACAAGTCACAAACACACACACAGCATTACCACAGTCAGCAGCTTGAACCCAAGTTCTGCATATCCAAGTTACCACTCATGAGCACACAAACGCACACTCACACACTAACACACACACACACACACACACACTCTTACAAACAGTGATACTGCAGCCAGCAGCTCAACCCCGAGGTGTAGACCTCTCTGAGGAGCCATGCCAATGACACACACACACATATACACACACACACACACATACACACAAGCATCACGCAGTGATTTCAGGCGCAGACACAGGTGCAAGGCTACTGTTGGATATTTATAGAGAGAATAGATCACATTATTTTCCTCTACCTTCAATAGTCACTGTTGACCTTTTGACCCCTGTCGATCTTTTCACCTTTGACCCTTGTCACTTATCGTTTGTTGTTGTTGACCCCTCAGATCTTCTTATCTCCTTTGACCCCCCTCTCTCACATACACATACATACACACACACACACACACACACACCTCACCAGTCTTCTATGACCTTGACCTTCCACACCTTACCTGTCTGTATCCCCCCTCACACACGCGCGCACACACACACATACACACACACACACACAACCATTCTTATTTCCTTGACCTTCCACACCTCCACTGTCACCCCTGTCTTAGCACCAAGTCCTAATCAAGGCTTAATGACGCCCTAATGAAGTTCTAATGAAGTGCTAATGAAGTCTTAATGAAGTCGTTATCTGGCTGACCTCCTTGTTTCCATGGTAACATGCCTGCTGTATGACCCGACATGAAGATGAATAGTTTATTGATGTTTTTATTTATTCTCTGTGCACTGCTCCTGTAAATACCGTTAGGGGACTACTTTGATTACTACTGCTGGACTACTTAGAGGTGATGGGCATCTGAGTGGAACACACACACACACACACACACACACACACACACACACACACACACACACACACACACACACACCTGTGACAAACTACAGACATCCCACACAGAGCCCTTTACTCTCTGCTTCAGTACAAGGAGTGTGTGTGTGTGTGTGTGTGTGTGTGTGTGTGTGAGAGAGATGTTTGAGCCTCACATTGTGAGAGGGAATTCTGTGAGGGTGAGCAACTTCCTATTAGTCACAGGCACATGACCTGATAACTCGCCTCCTATTGGTGGAGGGACACTGAACTCACATCTGTGTCTTATGCTTGAATCAGCAGTAATCTCTGAGCAATTTAGGCAACTAATGACGAATGAAGTTTTAAAGTCTTAAAAGCTTAAAAAAGTTACTTTCTTTTTCGCTCTACATTGTTTACTTCTGTTTTTGTTGCATTGTGTGACTTGTTTTCTTTGATGTTTTTGTGTAAAAGGGAGTGGGTCCAGACCCATGAGGTCATCTTATCATGTGACCCATTCCTCTGCTGGTGGTGATAATAAGCTCCGCCCCCTCCAACACTGAGGGGGGGGCACTCTAATCACCATTGACTTGTTTACGTATAAATATATTCACACAAGTACACACATAAACACAGAATTAAATACATACACACATACAAATACACACCGTTGTATGTAGTTACACACACACACACATTGACGGCACATGGCCCTGCTGAAGTCTGGTTTACAGTTATGTTTACACTATAATGTGATTCCAGAGTGATCATATTTTATTGATTATGATTATTTTATTGATTTAGTTTTACAATAATATTTTACATTTGTCTAAATATATATTTTATGAACATGCTTTGTAACAATTTAGGATGTTTTATGTCTGTCTGTCCATTGAAGAATTTGTTAAATACACATATTTTGTTCTGTATGTGCTCATCTTATCTGTGATGTGGTTCAGCTCACCTCTTGTCTGCCGGATCAGGCCCGTACCTGAACCGGATCTGCTCCCGATCTGGCTGCTCCTTGGCGGAACAGTGGGGTGGTCTGCCTCTTTTCTGGCCAAGCAAATTTTCTGGATATTCTCTTCTTTTTCCCCTCTTCTCGTCTTTTCTTTTTTCCGTCCCTTTTCTCTGGGGTTTTATTCTCTCCATCTACTTGACGTGTGTGTGTATGTGGCACCTGGTGGAAAAGAAATGAGAAGTATGAATAAAACTTTATCTTTCAGACTTTGGGAAGTTATGATAAATAATTCTTGTGTGAATGGTCTGTGTGTGGTACCGGCCTTTGGTGTGAATGTGTACACAAAGGGTCCTATTCTAGGCAAACTGGTGTGTGTGTGTGTGTGTGTGTGTGAGTGAGTGTGTGTGTGTGTGTATACAGTATATAGCTTATTACCCTCCTAGAACCCTAAGATCCCAAAATGCTGGTCTCCTTGTAATCCCAAGAATATCAAAATTTACGATAGGAGGAAGAGCCTTTTGTTACCGTGCACCCCTCCTGTGGAATAATCTCCCCCCCCATATTCGACAAGCGGACACTCTCAATGCCTTTAAGTCTAGACTTAAAACCTTCCTCTTTACTGTTTCCCATAGTTAGGGATGGTGCATGGCAAATCATCACTTCTCATGGGTCTTTTGGGAGGGACTGCCTCTGCTGCTGCCCCCAGTGGCGAGGTATGGTGGCCACTGACCATCCCTGCAGTGGTGCTGGGTTACCTTGCATCATACCTTAGTTATGCTGCTATAGCCTAGTGCCGCCACACAACCTTCATGTGTCATGCCGTACAACTCCCTCTCTCTCTCTTTCAGCTCTCTCTCAATATTTATATGTATATATATATATATATTTATACACATGTATGTATGCCCAAATTACACATTTGCTTTCTGATGTGTGAGCCTGGCCTAATTCACTATTTTCCTCTGTCCACAATTATCTTTGCTGAATGTTATCCCTGCCTCATTCTGGCGGACTCCTCTCACCCTCCCCTCCTGAGTGGACTACAACCAACACTACGGGAGGCCCATGTCAGGACCGACTCCCCATCACAGAGGACCTTCCTGGACGCCGATGCTGGGCCCGACTCCCCTTCCTGAGGCTTTGTGATTGACCCCCCAATGGCGCTGTCAAATGGACCCTTACTGTTACCCCCATGACCCATCTCACTCCTTTGAGTTTGTCACTATGCCTGGCCGCTGCTACATTGTCCAGCCATAATTCCTGATAACCACCTATAGACTGATTACCATGTAATGTAAAAGTGAGATAATACTCTATTATGAACTATTATGAACCTTAGCTAAACCATAGGCAACTTATAGTCTGTCATGGTTACTACTGATTGTAATTTTTCTCCATGACCCCTGGCAGTTGGGTTAGCCCCTTGAGTCGTGGATCTGCCCAAGGTTTCTTCCTAGATTAACTGAACATAAGGGAGTTTTTCCTTGCCCCTGTTGCTCTTGGGTGTTCCTTCTGTGAAGCGCCATGAGACAATACGCTGTATAAATAAAAGGCGCTGTATAAGGCGCTGTATAAATAAAACTGAATTGAATTGAATTGAATATTATTCACACACTTACACACACATTGACAGCCCATGGCCCTGCTGAAGCTTGGTGTGCAGTTATGTTATACTCACTATATATACACTATAAAGTGATTCAAGAGTGATCATAATTTATTGATTATGATTGTTATTGATTTAGTTTGGCAATAAAATTTCACATTTGTTCAATTATATATTTTATGAACATACCTCATGATAATTATGATGATTTTTGTCTGTCTGTCCATTGGAGAAATATATTAAATACACATATTTTGTTCTGGATGTGTGATTGACACGTCTGCGTTCACCTCACCTCATGTCTGCTGAATCAGGCCCACCCAGGGGTACCGCCGCGGTCCAGGGAATGATTCTAAGGACCCGACACTGACAGGGGGCGCTAGAGAACACTTTATTTATTATATAGAATCAATGTTTGGGGGCGGGGGGGTTACTACTATAAGTAGGGCCAAAATTTCTAGCAGAACCCCTGCCTGTAGGTGAGCCGCATTTGAGCCAGATCTGACTGCTCCTCGCTGGGACAGTGGAGTGGTAAACTCTGCTACTCATCTGGCCAAGCCATAGAGATTTGCTGTTAGGAGACAAATCAGATGTAGTTTTTTTGTTTTGGGTCCTAGAAGTCAAGTAGAGACATTTTCACTGTTCTTCCAGAGAAACTGGTTCATGTTATTTGTGAAACAAACGACAAGTGATAGAACTGTAAGCGATATAAACGTATCTATATGCACAGGGTGTCATTATAACCAGTCACAGAACTGTAAGTGATGTAAGTGTAACCATGTGCACAGGTGTGTGATTACAGTACACTGTAAGTGATGTGAACATAACGGTATGCACAGGTGTGTGATTATAGTGCACTGTAAATGATGTGATCATAACAGTATGCACAGGTGTGTGATTAGAGCTAATGTGTTTTCCTTGAACACTTTTGCAGTATTTAGTAAAGAAACAGAAAACCTTGGTAATGAGCCCACAAGTGAGATGTGATGGGCGAGTAGCATTGAGCCAACGGTCCTTCAGCAAGACACTTGCATAGTGTGAAACAGCTTGAATAAATCACATGACGTAAGTGACTAAAAGACAGACAGACATTCCCCCATTCATGAATCACATGCTGGAAAAAAAGGGCAGGGGAAGCATGTCATATAAAGTCAATGTCATATGAAGTCAATGTCATATGAAGCCAATGTCATATGAAGCCTATAAAGCCAATGTCTCTGATTCTTCCTCATTGATTCCAATTTTTCAGGGGTTTGTTAAATCTCCTCTTTCAGTACAACAAAACAAAAGATCCTTCATTAATCATGTTCAGTTTTTACTCAAGATGGGCAGGTAAGAGGTACTGCCTAAAGGTTGGCAGATACTGTATGCAACTAAGAATAAAGAACCTAAACTAGGGAAGGCAGGTTGTGGAATTTGAGGAAAAACTAAACCTAAGAGTTAAAAAGAATAAGGATTCAAACTGATGAAGTCAGTTCTAAATGACTGCATTAAAAATAGAGGACTAAATGTCAGTTATAAATGATAAATCTCATCTTTTCCTGATGTTAGCCTGCTAGTTGTCACAGTTAACCATGTGATGGATGTCAGGATACCCTTAGGCTGGCGCCTTGACCCAGGGGAAGTGCTCTGGTCTGGATAAGTCCCTAATATCTGCCATTGTGACTCAAAAACACTTCTGAAATGACAGTGAACCGACATTAGCAAGCTAACAACTCCCGAATGACAACCACTGATGAGTGATGACACTCATGGGCTTGTGCAAATATGGATTTGTTACAGCCATAGCCCTGACTCATTGAGCTTTAATTGTGCGTCAACTGGTAGCCTAACATTAATTTTAATAAACAAAATCTTGTTTGAAAAATTGGCTAACTTGGCTACCTTAAAGGCCTTCAGAACCTTCCAAACATTTCCCAGAGTCTTATTGGCACTGCTAGAAAATGCTAGTTGGTGTTTGATGGCAAAACAGCCAGCTATGGAATTCTGTAAAGGTTTTATTTTCCTACCCTGCACCTGGATGTACACAGTTCATATCCTGGATAACACTTTATCCTCCCTCCATATCACTATTTGGCAAGCATCCAAATTTAATTGGACACGGTACCAAAACAATTTGTTTGTTAAAAAGGATACCTTAAATAACGGCAAAAAATTACATGTTGCCTTAAAGTTTTACTGTCAGTCAAACTATATAAAGACGTGTTGTGCACCAGCTAAAGGCAATTCAACAGCAACCTAATAATAAGGGTTGCACACCATCAGCAGCATGCTAGTGAGAATCATTCTGTGTGCAGTGGTAGCGTACGTGCCTAGGGTTGCTGATGCTGCATCAGTTCACTTCCTGTCTCAAACCTCAGCATCAGCTGGACCTGTTACTGGCTTGCTGCAGTTTCATTTTCATGTTATGATTGAGGAAATGGATACTGAAAAAAGAGAAGCACAGAGTGATCTACAACCTTCTTACTGCTTGCCGTTAACAATACTGAAGTTGGCTTTGAGGTGTGAATAACAAGAAACGGAACTGAACAGGGGAGCTGAATAGCCACAGAGCTGCTTTGTGGTTCTGAGAATAAACCAGACAAGTTCAACCAAGTTTCTACTGTCTTGAAGTTCATAATAGTTCATAATGAACTGTGAGAGTTCATTATAATGACAAATGACAAAACTATCAAATTTACTTGGAAAGAATAACAGGGTTTACCAACATACTGCAATCTCTATTTCACATGAAGACATATTAATCCTTATTGAAACTGAATCTTAAAATACACCAGACATCTCATCTCAATTGTGACTCCTGTTTTCTGTTTCTGTGGTGACACTGAGTTCTCTTACAACCCTCAACTCACACAGACCAATGGATTTGACTTAGTCCTCATTTCATTCTACTCAGCCTAAGCCCTGAACTCTTAAAACAGTTTTCTGCTGCAAAGAAAGTTTGAGACACAGGACTCAGAACAAGAAAGGGACAGCACCTGGCTAGCAAGATTTTATTCTTCAAACAAATCCACAGTGTATTACAACTGTCTAAATCAGAGATTAATTTTGTGCTGGATACCTGGCACATCATTACACAAAATCAGGCCAAATCTACAGACGAATCAAAATGCCCCTGTATTTTCTTTTGTCTTGGGCTACAACTCAAAACAGTTTTTCATAACAGTTGTCTTGGACTAAGGAGTAAAAGAAGTGCCCAGTTAAGTGAAAATTCAATGAAAAAATTTCTAAATATGATAGTAAATATGAACAGTATACAGCTCTACAGACTGCCCATTAAACCATCCATTAAAAGCAGTCAGGATAACACAAACATATAACTAATGCTGATGATATGGATAAGCTAAAGTTAGCTTTAGGTTAGCTTTAGTTGCTGAGGCTAACATTCAATGTGCGACACAACTGAAACCTGGGGAACTCTGTGGAAAACTTTAAGTGTTTTTGGTAAACTACATTGCCCTCAAATCAACAAGAATTAAGGCTGAAAGCACTTGTCAGATGCATGAAACTTCTGATGGCTTACATGCATCTGACAAGTGCTTTCAGCTCTTTTGGCAACCTCTATTGCTTAATTGTGCAGTTACAGAATATCCAACATCAACCCTATGTTAAACAAAACTGAAATTAAATGAACCCGAAATCACTTAATACCTATAAAATAATAATAAGCCTTGTATGATTAATAAGGTTTCAGTATGGCTGTGGCTACCGATGAGGACAATACACATTATTTATTATATGCTGTTATTCCAGTTCCCCTGTGTGTTGCCTTAACATTTTTCAAATGAATTGAGTAGTAAGATGCAACTGTTTCATAAAGACAAAAGACACAGATGAACATCTGACACTTTTTAAACAGAAGTTAATCTGAAGCTGCCCGTTAGAAAGTGATGAAGTTTGAAAGTTTACTTACGAGGCATGCAGACAGCATACTTACTGGCCATGTTTGTCTCTACAGGCAGTTGGTCTGTGATATCCTCTAACTGTTGATGTCAGGGTGAATAGTTTCACTTTCATCTCCATTCTGAGTTATAGTCTGCTGAGTTCCCTCCCTTAGTCTATGTGGTGTTCCAACCAGCAGACTCCCAATGTAAGACATTGAAAAGGACACTCCCCAGAGAAAATAACAGTTTTTCATTTAGCATTTCATATTTGTTATTGAAAGAAAAATAGTGAAAAAATGAAGCAAATACCTTAACATATTTGTCCTTGTCGACGTTTCAGTCAGTGGATATCATCTCATAATTGGCTGCCAGTATTCAGGCCTTCTTTTACTGCCTCTCCTCCAGCAGCACAGCCTAACAAAGTAATCATGTTATCATGTATCTTACAGTGTCAACACGGCCAAGGATCTTGTAATTAGCTTCTCCCTCTCTGTGTTGGAGTGCGTGTGTGTGTGTGTGTGTGTGTGTGTGTGTGTGTGTGTGTGTGTGCGTTCGTAGAGAACAGTCTTATTAGCCAAGTGTATTTACACACACAAGGAATTTGGTCTCTGCATTTGCCCCAGTCCCATGAATTAGTGAAACACACAGCACACAGTGAAACATATATTGAGGTGAAGCACACACTAACCCAGAGCAGTGCCTGCTACAGCGTTGCCCGGGGAGCAGTGAGGGGTTAGGTGCCTTACTTAGGGCTCTTCAGCCGTGGTTCACTGGTTGGGAATCAAACCGGCAATTTCGGTTCCAAGCCCGAAGCCCTAATTAGTAGGTCACAGCTGCCCACCACTACTATTATCACTACTATCACTACTACCACTACTACTATCACAATAAAACACATTTCTTTTCTGCATTTTAGTTTTTTGCTGCCACCACTGTAGCCCGCACTGTAATCGACCAATGAAGACATTCAGCTCTCGATTTTTACCTCTGCCAAGGAGGTGATGTTTTCATTGGCAATTGTTTGTATGTCTGTCTGTGTGCAAAATTATTTGAAAAGTACTGCACGGATTTAGATGTGGGTATTATGGTAAATAACAGATGACCAAATCTTGCTGGTGATCTGGAACACCATCTGGAATTTGTATGGGGTTAGTAACCCTATTGCCTTGACGGAGGTCTGCACTCTCCAGGTGCTTTTCTAGTTAGCAATGAGACTCCCTCCTCTTCCAGACCGTCTCCATTGGTGAACATGGCCATAGAGTAACATGCGGCTTGTTTTCCGACTCCAAACATGCTCTGAATATCTCTCACATTTTGTTCTTCTTCCTCAATGAATCTGCTCAGCTGCAGCACTATCAGGAACCCAGAGATGGTCCTAGCTCGTTTGGTGCCCTGGGTGAACACCCCCCCAAGTATTGCCGCAGAGGCAAGAGCGCTAAAGCAATCAGCAGTGGTGTTAGCAAGTGCTACTTGCCATGCTGAGAGAGACACCTGTTGAGATCCTGGCAGGCAACAGCAACAAAAAAAATTGCAGTGGAGATTAAGAGCAGCAAGACTTCACAATGATGGGATGCTGGAGTTTAATGCTCAGGCGACTCATAATAAAAGAGAGTGAAAGTCAGACGTCACCCAGTGGCTGTGTGCAGCACCTGCAAATAGATCCTTTTGCGACACACAGAGACAGAACTGCAGATTTTAGCCGAACACCTAAGGAGACCATTACTGACCGTCCTTTATCTGCCACAGAAAGTACCAGATCAAAAAAGAAGAGTCCTGTACTATGCCCTTGTTCTGCTTGGAATGGGCAAGGACAAGCCTCCTTTGCCCGTTCCAGAATTTATCACAAGCAAGCAACCACTCTGTTCCATCAAGTTCTTATTGGCTAGATTATTGGAATTTAAAAGACAATTTTCAGACACGATCAGGAGACGCATTACCCAGCTTGAGACAGACAACAGTTGGGCTGCTTTTTCAAAAGTAAGAAGAAATATCCACTTTTGGTAAAAATGTACTGATCTGAAGCAAATATATCTGCCAGTGCAGCAAGACAATTGCACTTAGTAAGATTTCTTGACATAAGACAGAAATATACAGAAAGGAAAGATTTAATAAAATATTGCTTATTTTAAGTATTCGTAGTAATACATTTAAGCAAATAATAAGATTAATTTTCTTATTTTTGAAATACAGTATCTAGAAACAGCCAAATTTTCTCAAAACTAGTCATCAATGGATGAAAACAAGACAAATGTGCTTAAATCAAGGGCAGTGATTGTCAAAAGGTACCCGTGACCGGTGGTCTTTTTAAGCAGAGGATGACGCATTGGATTGAGGCCAAGAGGAAGTTGTTTTATTTTCTTCCCGCCAATAGCACCCAAGTGCAATATTTACAGTGTACACATAAGAACAACAAAATAAACAATGCACGAGGGTCAAAGGATACAAAAGAGCTTCAAAAAGGAAATAAAATACTAAAGAAAATAACAAAAATGCAAAACGGCAAATAAATAGCTACTGCCAATAGTGCAATGTCTCACCTGCTGAGACTGAGGCCTAACACCATACATCAGGTCTGGTATGTTCGCTGGCCTTCTTAAGAATGGCCAAAGCACCTCTTTTACAGGGATCCATCAACCCCGCCCACAGTGGACCATACCACTCACACAAGTGACGACAGGGTATAAACAGTACTGGCAACCAATCATTATAAATCATTCAGGTACACTGCAATATTATACATAAAATAATTACTCCTGACACAGGAAAAAGTTACTACACATAGCTGAGCAAACAGTAACTATATGAAATGCACAAAATCACCTTAATTGGGCGCTACCATTGCGCAAAATGCGCACCACGGGACGCTAGCGAACGCGCCAATCAAGGAAATTCAGCATAATAGTTCGGCGGTACCGGTGCATGCTCCCCTAATACCGCTGACGCTACCACGCTGAGCCACGTAAGTGTTCCCCTTGTTATTTGCACAACCCTGTAACTTTATGCCATCACACGCTAAAGTTGACATTTAACAGATACTTGTGTCTATTGTTTCCTTCATCCAACCTTTTGCAACCCGTATACGGACAGAGCAAAACATTGATACAATATCAGTGCGTGCACTCACCAAACATCTTCACAACATTTCCCTAGCCCTCACGGGAGATGATGAAGCAAGCACAAAGTTACCATATTTAACATAAGATGTTCATGTTTTCCAAACAGTGTGATACATGTTTTCTGATTGTGCATAGTCCGGCACACATTCAAAACAGCGTCCCCAAACCGGTGCGTAACTCACGTGATGCCGTGACGCTGAGTTGCGGCATCACAGGGATGTTAAATTCCAGTCAGCCCAAGTGGTCTCTCATCCACTGCTTAACTTCTGAGTTATGTGATGTGTTGTTATTTGTTATTGTCATGTGTGTAAATTTTCTATTAGTCTTGTGCATGATGTTACTTATTATGCTATGCGTATTTGTGTGTTTTTTGTACTTTTGAGTGCGCCTACTGCTGTGCAACGAATTGCCCCACTGGGGGGGTGAGAAAAGGCATTGATTGATTGATCGATTACCTTAGTGCACTACAGTAATTATAACCAACTACTTAAAGTAATTCTAGCGTTCTATCAGTTTCAGAGTTTCACAAACTAAGTTTCAATATCAAGTTTCAGGTCTGCTGTCCAGCTTTGCCCCTGCATTAATGCTTGCAGATACACGTTAAAATAATTTTCAAATGCCACGGTCTTACTGCAGTGGTAGATCTTTTTATCACCAGTAGTGATTATCTTAATGAGTTGTGTTTTGATTTTGAAAATAAGCTTACTTGACAAGTAAAATTACATTTATAGTTTCTTTTCAATCACTAACAAGCTTTTGTCCGATCATCAGCCTCATTTTCAAAACTCTAAATGCAATTTGAACAACATCTACCTGTTCTGGCCATACGGTTGACACACTTCTTGCTCTTTTCACACTATATGCAGTCAGTGAGTGCATTTCTATAACGTTTACATTACATTTTCTTTTACATTTCACCCCAACACAAAATGTATGTACGTTAAATAGCTTATTTGCAAATGCACACAGCGTGCCAGAACTGGAAATCTAATGTCCAAAACCTTAAATGCAGTACAAAACCCAATAGTTTGGCAATAACAGCAGCACAACGCTTACATAGATGATAATTCTTGAATGAACACTGAGCAGATAATTGGGAAAAAACAGAAAAGGAAAAATAGACAAACCACCTCTGAATTTAAGTGCAATTGGATAGGTTGACAGATTCTGACAAGAGACTGATGTTTTGTTGTATTTATAGGTTTTGAAAAAAGTAATTACAGATTGGGTAAACGCATGTTAGCAGCTGCCAATAATTGTAGGCCTGTGCATCTGCAACAATTCTTGAAGGACTTCTATGGAACATTCATTATGTAATGTAAAATGACTGACTCATTTTAGAAATTGCACACATCACTGTAGACACTCACACATATATAATTGGTGGTGACTGTTAGCAAATGGAACCGGTTTTTGAAGTCCATGAAGTCCATGACATGCATGAAAATGAATGTAGTTTCAGAAATAGCAATGACAATCACATCAGTGATCAATGACAATCACTTGTTAGCATTTTGAAAGTCAGAATACTCTGACTGACTACATGTTCACTGTGTAAAGAAAACACATGCTGGTGTTTGGTAGAATTATTTGATTTTGAGCCAGATTATCTGTGTTTTGTTAACAGAATGTGCTTTTGATAAGAAGATAAGTGCAACTTAAACTGATTAAATGATTTCACCAATGCTGTCGACTTCATTTCCAAACTAAACTCAGAATTCACTTTATACTTGAAAGTGCTTTAATGTTCTCAAAGCTTTAAAGTTTATTGAAAGAATCACCCAGCAGATATCAGCATGCTTGACATTTAGTGTACTAAAATGGAAAACACCCATGAATTGTAAAGAACATTGTACAACAAATACAACACCTAAGATTAAGTCAAAGGCTTACATTTAAAATGAGATCTTATAGATAAAGAGTATCAGTACATATAGTCTCAGAGACATGTGAGTGAGTGTGTGGGTGGGTGAGTGTGTGTGGGTGGGTGAGTGTGTGTGGGTGCACACTTGTGTGTACTTTCAGGAACAGACTGTACGTGAAAAAGAAAAAGTGAAAGTCACACACACTTGCGGTTACACACACGCAGTTCCAGCACTCAGAATGAATCAGATACGTCTGCTTTGTTACCACCTCCACTGCACTACTGGGGTCAGACACACTGGGAGTGTGTAAAGAGAACATTAAGTCTGTAGCAGCCTTCTACAGTTTTACCATTGTTAATGTTTTCAGCCCAGTGGCTTTCAGTGAGTGAGCCCAAGGCTTATGCACATTACCTTATCTGCAACTTCCTCTCGCCACCATTTTAAAGTCAGAATTAGTGCTGTCAATCAATAAAGAATAAATAAATAACTGAAAGACGTTCTGTCAGTTCAGTCTGTCATGTGAGATGTATAGCACCATGTTCAGAGACTTAGAGGCTCACACACAGGATTCCCCCTGGAGTAATGCATTGTTCAGTATGACAAGTGCCAAAATAAAAGTCTCAGATTTACTGCATGTATTTCATACTGAGACTGGGCCAGACTGTTGTGGTGTTGAAATATTTAACCTAATCAGGATACTACACCAACTTTATCTTCAAGGCAGTGAAGAGGTAAGAATAAACAAATAAGTGAATCTAGTGGCTAGTGTGCACACTCATACCTGTGGGGAAGTGGAGTAAAAAGAGGAACCATAAAGGGAAGATTTTTTTTATTCATGTACGTTTAATGTACTCTAAGCGAAAAAGAAACAATGTGTGATGAAATATGAATTGTAATAGATTTTATTTTTTCACAAAACAGATGCCAGCAAATTGGCCATATAAAGCAATCTTTGCTAATCTCATCATAAACAACTCAATGTATTTTTTTCATATTTATTTTTGTTGCGTTTTAATTCATTTATATTTTGTCACAAACTTTCGCTACTACATAGGAGTTTGGGACTAGAAGTTCAAAAATAATGTATTTCAGTGAAAAAACTACCCTGAGTGAACCTCGGTAAACATGTAAACACGGGCCAAATCGGGTCAGAGGGCACATTCAGACATTCAAAATCATATGTTAACTTTCCAATTCTCTGGCCTTATTATTCACTACCTGTTAATGCCTGATGGCTGATTGCCAGTGAATCTCACTGTATAGCACATGCCTTCCTCCTCACCACCACTCCTACACCTGCCACTGCCAGACCCACAGCAGCACCCAGTGCTACTCCAAGTGGACCCGCCGCAGCTCCCCCTATAGATGCACCAACACCAACCTCAATCCCAGCCCCAGTAGCCGCTCCAAGTACAGCCAGGGCAGCAGTTATGACACCCTGAATGAACAGGTTGTCTCTCTCTGCCCGTCTCCTTGCTGCTCCAGTGTCCATATCTGGATTCTCTCTCTGAAGCCGCTCTGCCTCCTCTCTAATGCCTCTCTCTGCCTATTGGAACATGCCCGTGGTGTAGAAGCGTCCTCCATTTCTCTGCACCATTGACACAATCTTCCCAGTAGTTCCCTCACCTGCTGACGGTCACTGATTGTGATGTCAAAAACATGATAACCACCACCACACTGAGTGATGAGGTGATGCAAATCGATATTTGCCTGTATAAATATTTCAATGGATACACTGTGTCGCCTCAGATCGTCTCCATGGGTGAACAAGGCGAGAGTGTAATGTGACGTCTCTCTTCCGAAAATCTCCTGAATGATTTTCACTGTGTCCTGCTCTTCTCTAGTGAATCTGCCCGGCTGGAGCACTATCAGGAACACATGAGGACCTGGAGCAGCGAATGAGACGCATTTAGCAACCTCTCTCACCACCTCCTCTTTAGTTTTCCTGGTGTCAAACAGACCCGGAGTATCGAGACCCGGACATGGCATAGATCTAAAACGCTTTTCATTTAAGATGGTGTTGGCTGATGCACTCTTCCCAACTCCAGTTTTCCCAACCAGCTCAATCCTGAGATCTGCTTCCTCTTCCTCTGTTGGGGAATTTCAGAACATTTTAACATAACATAACATGGAGCACATTTGCCAGCTTCTCTCTCCCTAATGTATGTAAGATGCATATTTTTGCCTGTGATATGACCTGAAACCTTACAAATGTGAGCTTGTTATTTGGAGCCCAGAATGGGTTCACATGAACCCCATGAACCTGACAAATTCACTAGAGTAGAAACAATAAAATTTAAATTTAAATAAATACATTTAACTTAAATTATTATTCATTTAAAATGCTACTTCAAATCTGTCCTCCTTTCTAATGATAACCAGATCAGATCAAAATGAATTGCTGAGTTGTTTCTTAAGGGTCTGCTTTCATATACACTGTGATGCTGTACAATGTATTTCCCAACAAACAAACTCAGAATAAGAGAAAATAACAACCCAACAGAGTAAATGTTAACACTTTGGGAAACTGGATCAAATTTAAACCAGGTGGTTCTTTACCTTTCCTCTTTATCCAAAGTAAATGTTTACCCAGTGGGACATATGGGACATATCTGCTGGCCATGTTTATACAGACGGTGAATGTCAATGCCTTGTTAGTGTTGCCTTCTTGGTGTGTCTGCCTTGTGGCCCCTCCCATCAATGTGACATCGTCAGAGGACCACGATGGATCACAACTGAATGATTGTTGAAAGTACTATTGAAATAGAAACAACATGGAATCACATTTAAAATGTAAAAGAACAGACAAAAAACATTTTAATCACGCTAAAAGAAGGACAATAAAAAGTAGTAAGAGTCCATTTGACTAGTTAAATAAAGCATCTGAGAACAGTCAATGTCCTAAATTTGAAATTTGCTATTTACACACTCTGTGCCCCTTAAGGCGAGTTAACATGTAATATCATATCTTCAAATCTGTTCAAATATTTGTGTAAATACCCAGTCTCCACATCAGTGCTCTCACTGACCTTTTCCATCACTCAAAGGAAAGCTACATGTTGGAGGTTGAGTAAAATCCAGTAAAAAAACACACATAAACAAACACCACAAAAACCTACATTAACATGT
Source organism: Tenualosa ilisha (assembly GCA_015244755.2). NCBI lineage: Eukaryota > Metazoa > Chordata > Actinopteri > Clupeiformes > Clupeidae > Tenualosa > Tenualosa ilisha. Next base: position 16,483 of record PYXC01000259.1, read on the forward strand.
ATAGAATGTAGTGCTTCAAGTGACGCCAGCTCAGCCCTTCTGTAGTCCTTTCACAGTTGTGTCACTGTTGTACACCAAAGTACAGACCTGAAACCCTTTAAAAATATGTATGTGATTTCTGAGTCATCTGATTGTTTTTTGTGTCACTGATGTGAGTGTATTTGAATACAGTGTTTAGCAAACAGCATGCAAAGGTTTCTAGGTTCTAGAAAGATGTGTTTAATATATAGATACAGATACTTACTGCTATTTAAAAAAAAAAAAAACGACTAACAAATAAACAAACAAGCAAACAAAAAACAGCCCTGAACAATCCGGTTCCATTCAAACTTTTCTTTTTTCATTTCATAAACTGCTTCATCTTAAATTGTTTCAGACGGACAGAAGGGAGAAGATACAGGTTGTCACCTGATCTATGACAAATATGTCCAAACTCTATCTATGACAAATATGTCCAAACTCTATCTATGACAAATATGTCAACTTATCTATGACAAATATGTCCAAACTCTTTCTATGACAAATATGTCCAAACTCTTTCTATGACAAATATGTCCAAACTCTATCTATGACAAATATGTCCAAACTCTATCTATGACAAATATGTCCAAACTCTTTGCCTGAGGCTCAAGGAGCACAGATTGCCCTTTGAGAGAACAGACGTAAGATCCATCTCCTAAGATGCATAGGAAGCTCCTGTGTCCACCTCATTTCCTGTCTGCTCTGACAGCAGTGAGTGCAAGACAGCTCAGTTCATTTGGTTGGACAGAGGGAGCCTTGGACTTGTGAACACTGTCCTCTAGTGGTTACAACATGTCACTGCAGTTGCTTTAAGGTCCCTCGCCACTTTCCCAGACTCTGTGTGTGTGTGTCTGTGTGTGTGTGAGAAAGTTTTGACATTAATATTTGGTGAGGTCATAGTTAAATGACATTGCATGCATATTTTCATCTCCAAAATTAAATGATATTTCGCAACTACTGTCATTTCTGGTATTTCATCCAGAGAAGTATGTTTATTTTGTGGCTTTTGTTGGCCAGATAGATATGGCAGGTGCTATACAATTGCTAATTAAGTACACAGGTGACAAACACAGCTTGTGTAGCAACAGGTGCATGAGAAGGTTGTGTGTGTGTATGTGTATGTGTGTGTGTGTGTGTATGCGCGTGTGTATGTGTGTGTGTGTGTGTGCGCGTGTGTGTGTGTGTGTGTGTGTGTGTGTGTGTGATGTGAATATGTCTGTTATAGTGACAATGTGTTTCATTCCTATGTAATTTCTGATAACCTTCAACTTCCTGACATTCCAAAATAGAATTCTTCATTTTGATCTTCAGGACAGAGGTGACCTTCCAGACAAACCAGTGGCTGCCCTGGCATACATCTTTACTGTTAGTGTGTGTGTGTGTGTGTGTGTGTGTGTGTGTGTGTGTGTGTGTGTGTGTTTGTGTGGGCCTCTACTGCTGGTGAATTTGTGTGGATCTCATCTGATCTATTTGTGCATCTGTAGACAAACAGATAACTGAGCTAAAGACATTGCAGTAAAAACTCATAAAAACTACAAAATGTTGTTTGTGTAATTCATGTTTATGTAATTTATGTTCTTGCTGTAATTTGACCATTCTAGCGGTAGCAAAAAGGTTTTTAGAAACGAGCAACGCTGTCAGCCGGGATTTCAACCCACAATTTGCAGACTACTAGCGTGCAAACCAGGTTCCTTAACCACGTCACTACCACCAAGGGTGTAGTGGACATTGGACGCGAGTTCATTTATGTCTTTTTCTAATTTTCTAATTAGGCACTAATATATGGCGTTATAGTAATTAGGCTTCAGTGGTACCACTGAGAGCATATGTCAATCAAACCTCTCTAGTAAGCCCTCTATGAAATGTAATCAAACCACTTTTGTTTGACTGACCTGTTTTGGCGAAAACGGTCACTGTCGCAGCCCCATCTATCGGTTTGTTTCGGAAGAACAGCACTTGTGACATTCGTTGAGCGAACCGCTCTTGTTTTTGTGAGTGTTGTGTTCTGAATCATACATGCGCCAGCAGGAGGCGACAACGCGTAATGCCATGCACAGCCTTATGTACGATGCATTACGGATTGTGCTAAGTAATGTGCAAAGACGGGGAAGTTGAACGTTTTTAAATGCTCTTTATTCATTTCACTTGGCAGTACATCGTCTTGCCCTTGTTATGTCTGTAGTGCCTGCTACTTGAGCTAGCCAAAGAGCATAGAAACCTAGCTTATATTGTACAGATATTATATTGTACTAAACGATGCAAGAACAGCTAATGTTGTGTGGACTGAATGACACTGGGGTACGTGTATGGCAGCATGGTCGCCGGCTCTTTCAGAAATAAATGCGTGTGTGTAGGTAAAGCGATGGAAAGGAGGGGAGAGGGGGGTTTACGACAATATTGCGATCTTGTGACGTTCTCTCTCTACAGAGCTCCCCCTACAGCTTTGAGTAGGCTAATGCAACAACAATGCAAAAAGAAACCAGAAACCAGAAATTGCTGAGCGCTTCTTTAACATTGTAGGACAGCTATAATCATGCAGTGATACCACTGGTAGGGGTGGGAATTGATAGGATTTTATCAATATCAATACCAGTGTCGGTTCTTCTTGAAGGTCCAATTCTTTATCAATTCCTTACTATTTAGAAAGTATTCTACAACAGCTTTTCAGTATCTGTGCACAGGCCTATAATATCCCTGTACTACTAAAGTGACCATAGCAGCTTAGTAGAATGAGGGAAACCATGTAGAACTATGGTTTCTATTTCAGTTTTGTATTCACAAAGACCCATTGCCCATGGTCTGAATAACATGCCAGCATTGATAAGAGTAACTGATAATGTCACAGGGACATGATTCACGTGAACTGAAGCATTCCATTCCTGGTTCTCGGAACTACACTCCACAGCTTTAAGGTTAGGCTCTGACTTTGGGACTGGACTATTTATGGTTAGGTTTTCTGTACAGTACACAGACAGTAATTATACAATTAGGTTTTATGTACAGTATACAGTATTCATTTACCCAATTAATTCTGATTGTGGGATGGAGGGTTTCATAGTAGTGCCGTGTAGTTGGCTTGGCACCTGTGCCATGGTCTCAGGGCGCGTGTGCTATGTATGTCACGTGGTTGTCATGTTATAGATCCTATGGGATGCCTGAATTACCTATTGGTAAATAAAGTATCTATCTATCTACATGTCTATCTATCACCAAAAATAACAAACAATCACAAATAAACAAAAACTCTGATTTGGTGAACAACACCGATCCTCTAGTGAGCACATCTGTATGCACCTCTGTCTTTGTATATACCTGTGTGAACCTCTGCCTTTGAGGGCTCAGGGGGACATATGAATTCAGCCCAAGTGTCTAAATCTGTGTATGTGTGTGGTGTGTGTGTGTGTGTGTGTGTGTGTGTTTGTGGGAGGGGTCATCACTGAGTGTCGTCCCTCTGAGGGTCGGCCTGAAGGGCAGTGAGAACACATTCCTACCTGTCACTCATTAACTACCAGCAGCAGGACTCCCACAGGCCAGACATCACAGGGACCATTAGCCAAAAGAGGGTAGAGCGCAGCACTCACACGAAATACATGCATGCTAACGCACACACACACACACACAAACACACTCGGACACAGGCGGTTGCATACATACACACACACACACACACTCGGACACAGGCGGTTGCACACACACATAGACACACATGGGCGCAGGCGATTGCTCTCACACACACACAGCACATACTGTATATTTACATTTACATTTAAGCATTTAGCAGACGCTTTTATCCAAAGCGACTTACAAAAGAGCTACAACACAATAAAGAAACTAAACAAAGAGTGCATATTGCTAACATAGAACTGCACTATTTTAAGTTGAAAGTGCAATAGTGTAATAAAAAGTGCAGTATAAAAGAGAAATTAAGTGTAAGATGTTAAGTGCATTCTCAAAATTTACGCCAGGAGATATTCTTGGAAGAGCTGGGTCTTCAAGAGTTTCTTGAAGGTGGAGAGGGTATCAGTTGATCTGGTTGCACTTGGAAGGTCATTCCACCAGCATGGAACCCAACATGA
>PYXC01000260.1:0-2500 GCA_015244755.2 Tenualosa ilisha
TAAAACTCGCATGGCTTGGAGCTGGTTGTGAGAATCTCTGCAAGAACCAACATGTGCATCTGCCCATTGGTCATACACACAAACTGAAAAGGTTGGCCCATGAACACACACACACACACACACACACCTTAATGGCCTACTTGTGCCCAAAACGCAGATCCCTCTAACTGAGAGTTATACAACTGCCCCACTATATGGAGCTTTACCTCCCTCTCTCTCTCTCCCCCTTCTTTCTGGGAAACATATCAGGACATACTCTACAAAATTCCCAGGACACCCATACACATACAGAGGCTTACATACACTTAGCATAACACACTCAAAACACACACACACACACACCACACACACATACATACACACAAACATACACTCCTAACACAGCACATAAATCACACAACATAAACAATATTTGTAGTAAGTCCAGATAAACTAAGAAATGACAAGAGTAACTAAAATCAGTCCTGTGACCTGCTCTTAGACGGAAAACACCAGAGGACGAGGACCAGGAAACAATGTTGAGAGAGAGGGGAGAGGAGAGAGGGGACAGAGCCTGAAAAAAGGGAGAGAGACAGACCTTGTGGAAAGTCTTGGTTAGCTTTGGCACATCCAGGAATCTCTCATCTTCTTGCCCTGACTGTGTGTGGAAGTTCAGTAGAGTGTGTGTGAGGTGAGAGCTCTTGGTTATCTTAGTGTGAGTATGTGTGTAAGTGTGTGTGTGTGTGTAAGTGTGTGTGTGGTAGGTGTTGCAGGGAAGTGAGTGAGTTCTCCCTCCTGAGTGTGTTTGCGGGGGCTGTGTGGGTCTGCTCTATGATGGATCTTGTTTTGACAGGGCCTTCCCTGGCACTGATACCACCCAGGTCAGCTGCCACTGTGGGTGTCTGCCATCAGTACAGTGCAAAAACAGTACAAGCTCAAATCTAGGATGGGTATTGCTGACTCCCTGTGAAGGGGAAGGTGTGTGTGTGTGTGTGTGTGTGTGTGTGTGTGTGTGTGTGTGTGTTTAGACCAGATATGCAGAACATTTTGAGAGAGATTGCAAGAGAGAAGAGGAGAGAAGAGAAGAGGTTGAAGAAGAGTACCCTGTTGTAAGACAGAGTTGTAAGACTGTGTGTGTGTGTGTGTGTGTGTGTACTCACTGGAACCAGGGAAACAGCACTAATCCAACAAGCCATTAGTCTGCTAAAGCCTGAGGGAAATCCTCATGAGCCCCAGAGCAAAGCTACCTCTGCACTACCTCCCCCTCTCCACTCCCTCTACACTACACCACCTCTACACCACCTCTGTACTACACCACCCCTTCTCTCCCTTTACACTACACCACCCCTTCACCATACACCTCTACACTACCTCCACCTCTACACTACACCACCTCTACACCACCTCTTCACTACACTACCTCTCCACTCCCTCTACACTACACCACCTCTACACCACCTCTACACTACACCACCTCTACACCACCTCTGCACTACACCACCTCTACACTCCCTCTTCACTACACTACCTCTACACTCCCTCTACACTACGTCACCTCTACACCACCTCTACACTACACCACCCCTTCACTCCCTTTACACTACACCACCCCTCCACCATACCACCTCTACACTACACCACCCTCCACCATACCACCTCTACACTACACCACCCCTCCACCATACCACCTCTACACTACCTCCACCTCTTCACTCCCTCCACCTCTCCACTCCCTCTCCACTACTGATATGCTATTTCAACCTTCACCTCTACACTATACCACCTCTACACTACCAGCTAGTCCATATGGCAGCAGTTTTATGACCAATGTATGGATGTAGCCTGCAGTACCACTACACCATCTCTACACTACTGCTATGTGGCCTATTTTGAGTGTGTGTGAGACACACACACACACACACACACACACACACACACACACACACACACACTGACATACACACGAGACAGGCTATTCAGACCCATCCCTCTGTTACAGTGATGAACTCTGGATTGGATGAGAGAGTGCCGGCCCTAAACTCTGCTAAAGCGTGAAATGGACACACAGAGACAAAATGAGGGAGGGGGGAGGGGGCTGGGTGAGCTAAGAGTTATAGTTGTCTCTTCTTCTTCTCTTTCTTTTCCTTCTCTCCTTCATCGCTCAGTGTTAATCTCTCTCTCTCCCTCTCTCTGCTTAACCCCTTGGGGCTACCAAGTCTGGACTGCAACAGCGGGCTGCAACAGACACACCCACACACACATACATATTTCTCTCTCATACACATACACACTCAAATGGGTTGCAGATGTCTGCCTCTGCGACCCATAAATCGACTGAAGTTCACCACTGGCCAATACATGGGTTGGGGGAGGGAGGGGGCAGGAAGGCCTCTTTGGGGGTGTAGGGGTGGGGGTGATATTTGTTCTTGTTTTGTTTTATTTTGGGGCACTGAACCGCTCTGGGACTCTGTGAAAGCCCTACAGCTGAACATGTTTGCTGCTGAAGATCTATGACTGCTGT
>PYXC01000260.1:7500-12500 GCA_015244755.2 Tenualosa ilisha
TGCTATCTGGGGCTGTAGTCTCATTCACCCTTACGCAACACTTTTAGGGGACGCATTACTTCAGCTCATCTTGGTTAATGTTTGAACTCAAAAAGTCTGTCTGTCAACAAAGGCATCTCATCCAGCGGTGTTATAAATCATTTATGGCCGTGGTGGTGTGGGGTGGTGGAGGAGAGCATCAAGGACAGAGAAAGAGAAAGAGAAAGAGAAAGAGAGAAAATCATTTATAGTTGGAAGTGGTGGGTGGGAGAGAAAGAAAGGACTAGAAAGAAAGGCAGAGAGAGATCGAAAGAAAAGCAGAGAAAAAATCTCTCTCTCTCTCTCTCTCTCTCTCTCTCCTCTTTGTATCTCCTCCTCTAGTCCAGGCTTGTTCCAGAGTTTATCCCAGTGCGTCCCAGGAAATTGCTCCATTCTTTGAGGGCGACCACAAGTTTGTTTGGAGCTATCTCTCAGGCAGAGCCCAGACCACAAACACACACACACAACATAACACACCCCGCAGGCCACAGGGGTAGAGACAGGCAGGCCAGCGCAAACCCACTGGAACAGGTAGACAGGCTATTTACGGAAAAAAAACATTCTCACACACACGTACACACACAAAAACAATAACATACACGGCCAAGATAACACAAAGCTGGTCATAGGTTTAAAGACAGTGTTCAGCCAGGACACTGAACTAACGGAACTAGTAAGGGATCACACACACACACACACACACGCTCACAGATTTTAACATGTTCCTAAAAACACTCATACACATACTCTTCATACATTTTATTCCGTCTAACGACGTACTTGTGTGAAGTCCTGCACACAACACACAATGTAATAAAAAACACAGACGTGCATCTATATTTAGAGGGATGATGTCCAGGTCTTCATTGTTCTCTGTGATTTTCACTGAGTCACTGAACAGCTGAGCCAAACTCCCTCTGCTCCCAACACACACACACACACACACACACACACACACACATTCACACCACTGCAGCCCCCGCCATCTCCTGCCCACTCGCAACCACATCCTGTTTACAGTACATAATCTGGACACAATAAAATGTGAGATTTCCATGCCATTGTGTACGTGTGTGTGTGCAGATGTCTGTGTATGTTAAAGTGTGTTTTGTAAAGTATATGTTCATCTGTTTTGATGTGCTCGGTGTGTGTGTACCCGCTCGTGTGTGTGTGTGTGTGTGTGTGTTAATGTCACACTCGATTACAGCTATATTGCTGGTGGCTCTTGGCTATGAAACCGCAGCCGAGTAAATCAAAGTCTTGTGATAGCAACAATGGCTACATTCTGCTGGTATGCATCAGGGCTGACTGTGGGCTGCCTAACGGCCCCTGATAAGATCGGCCCAATAAAAAGGAGTGTTGCTCCACAGCCCTTACCGCTAACAGCCTGCTAAGCCTGAGTGTGAGAACAGCTCACTAGGCTTAAGAGAGGGTGTCCAGGCACTGATATGCCCCAGCTGTGCTTTCCATTTGTGTGTGTGTATATATGTGTGTGTGTGTGTGTGTGTGTGTGTGTGTGTGTGTGTGTGTGAAAATGGTTTGCGAAGGGCTTAGCTCAGTGGTTGTAGTAAGTTGATGTGGGCATGAGACACTTTTGTTTGTGTGTGTGCGTGTGTGTGTGTGTGTGTTTGGGTGTGTGTATTTTTTTCCATTGAAGTTGTGAGTGTGATAAGGTCCAGACCTCTTACCCCCTGAGCCTGTCCATGCACTTTGGATTACCCACAATTCTCTTCCGGGGGTCCTGAGTCATGGTCCCTCTCTCTGAGACAATGGGAGGGGGGGGGGAGAGAGAGGAGGATAGAAGAAAAGAGTTTATGAGGACAGATTTACAGCCCACAGATGGAAGGAAGACAGAAAAATGGTGAGGAGGATGAGAGAGAAAAAGTGTGACCAGGGAGTTCATTAGGTCAGGGCAGGCCTAACAGCACCTGTGGGGGAGTCCCATATCACTCTCCGATCCCTCAGCGCGCACACACACACACAAACATGCACACACACGCACACACACACACACACACGCTCCCAGACTGACTGTAAAATACTTTCATGTTCTCATTGTTTGCAGGGATTTTCAAGGATTATTGTGTTCAAAAACAGTGGAAAGATGTGGAGGAGTCAGTGACTTTATTATGAATGATACCTACTCAGGTCAGGTCAGGGCAGCTTGAACTTTGTCTATGACGTATGCATGGACACTCTAAATAACTTCACTCAAATAACTTCACTTGTGGATTTATCATTATACTTTACTTTACCCTAGTTTCAAATACTTGCAGACGGCTGTCAAGCAAACCGCAAGGCCAGATTTTCAGTCTGTGGAACATTGAGTGCTGTATCATCAATGTGCTTACAATTGAAATTGTGCGTATTACTCCACCCAACTTATTGTATTATGGACTGACTATACGTGAAGTTGAGTTAATGGATCTTGAATAGCTCAACCTCAGTAGAGCAAACAGTGGCATAGTCTAACCCCTTTGACTGAATCATCAGGCTCTTTGGATATGACGTCTCCAGACAATTAAATGAGGTGACTGCATGGCCATGTGTGTGTGTTTGTCTGTGTGTGTGTGTGTGTGTGTGTGCGGGTCTGTGGGAGTGAGAGAGTATGAGTGTGCTGCCTTTGTTCGGTGCTTCGGTGCTAGGTTGAGGCATTTGGCTTAGTGCACGCTGACTAACACATTGCTCCAGGTCAGACAGTCAAAGAGGTCAGGGGAACCTGCCTGCCTGTGTGTGTGTGCGTGTGTGTGTGTGTAGTGTAGAGAGATTAGCAATAACACTCGGTCCTGAATGGCTGGTGTCTGAAGAAGAGTGTTTATAGAGCAGACTGAGCAGACCTAAGAAACGGGTTTGGCCTTAAAGGAAGACTCAGGAAGAGGTCAAGCTGAGCTGTATGCAGTGAAATCCACAGTCTTGCTTGCTTGTGGCAGTATTGTAATAAACTTGCTGCAACACTGTGATAAACTCCACAATAGGTCCTTTTATGTGACGGTTGGAAATGTAACTTTGAAAGGAGATGTGTGATAGGCCTACCTGTCCACTTTGAGACTTTACACAGTTAAAAGATATTGGTCCATTGGCCAGCATAAACAAGCACTAACTCTATATTTATACGACAAAATAATGGCCTTTGATGAATGTGAAATTTGTGCTTTTACAAAAACTCCTACGTTTTTGTAAACGTAAGTAAACACCAAGAATTATTCTCCCATGGATACTCATTATTAAAAATACCAGTTCCACAGACACCTTGAGAAACTGCCACTGGCCTTGAATACGTTCCAGTCAATGACGGTATCCAAGAGGGATCATTTCACACGGTGGAAACTGCTTGGCTTTCTCGTCCTCTGTCTGAAAAAGCACAAATAAAGGCACAAACTTTCTTTCGTTCACACCATGTTTCTCAAGCTCCTCTCGACTTTAAAGGAGACATCTAACAAAGTGTCCAATGCGGACTGCTCCTGAGGCATTTTGGTTCACTGCTCACACCCACACCCAACACACACACACACACACACACACACACACAACACACACATAATCACACGCACACCCTGACTTAACGCCTCGTCAGGCCAAAGGGCCTAACGAGAGCTGGCGGTGAGCCGCGTTTCGAAAACAAGGAGCGCCTTTCTCAGGGACCCCAGCCGTCCATCTGGAAGCTCTTTAGATGGCACTCAAACAGGCCTGCCTGCACGCCTTTGTGATCCTGGCAAATCAAAGCCAAGCAGAGCTGAGGCCTGCAAGTCCTTTTACGTCGGCTAAAAAGAGACATACGTATGTGTGCGCGCGCGTGCGTGTGTGTGTGTGTGTGTGTGTGTGTTGTGTTTGTGAGTGAGTGCCTTTCAGTGCCTGACACACTCCCTCAACTGTATTGATCTGTTTCTCTGCATGACTGCATGACTGTACCTTAACAGCCTTCAGGTTGAAACAACAAGAAGTCACGAAAGAGAGAGAGAGAGAGAGAGAGAGAGAGAGAGAGAGAGAGAGAGAGAGAGAGAGAGCAGAGGATAAATAGAGATGTTATTGGGGAAGAGTGGTTGAATGACAAACAAAAATGAGAGAAATTGTGTGTGTGTGTGTGTGTGTGAGAGTGTGAGTGTGTGTGTGTGTGTGTTTGGGCAACCGTATGTATAAGAGAGAGAGAGATCCCTAACATGCACACATATGGTGCAGGGTATGTTGAAATCAGAACATTTCAAACACTTGGCTGCCGGCAAGGCTGACTGCTCCATCAAGGACGGCCATGTTTATTGTTTTATTGCAGTAAAACACGATTAATCACGTCTCTCAACCCTCCCCCTCATCACTCACACACACACACACACACACACACACACACATACACACACACACACACACACACCGCCTATGCTGTTGGCAATGGCCAAGGCCGCCTGCCTTTACATGTTTCATATCCATCTCACACTCAACACACATATTTGTTTGCGAATACGCACACACACACACACACACACACACTCACACACTCACACACACTGTTCTCTACACACACAAACACACACACACACTCACACAAGTTCACTAAACTAATTCTGCAGCCCAGCCCTTGTGATAACATTGAAATATGGAGGGAATTTATGGTAAGCTAGATTAGACTGCTGATTTTGCGTACACAACTCACAGACTCGCCAATGACCGAAGTCCTTTACAGCTACCATGAAAGTCCCCATGAATAATATATCAACAATGAAGCATCATTTCATGCTTTTTGTGCCTCATGAACACAGGGGTACATGGTCCATTTGAGGCCCATCCCAGAGGTCCCTTCTTGGCCCTAATTAGTTAACAAGAATCTTGGAACAGTTGAACCATCATGCAGTTGATCTCGCACCTGTTATCAAGATTTTGTTCTTCTTAGTTCTGATGCTTTGAAATCCAGATGCGCGGAAGTTCTTTGCGTGACCTCCCTGCTCTCTGCCACACCTAGACCTCAACTCAGCTCCCCACATGTTCACCCA
>PYXC01000264.1:0-17164 GCA_015244755.2 Tenualosa ilisha
TATCCTCGCAACCCAGATAAAAAGCTGTGAGGTAATTGAAATCGATGATCAGACTGACTAAGTAAGTAACATCCTGTTTGCATGTCCAGAATTCAAACTCAGTGTATTTGTAATATGTATTTCAGTGACATTAATGGCTACCAACAAAACTTTCCACATATGAATGTCCTATAGGGATGCTGCCCCATATGCCAAGAGCAGATGCCAGTCTCTGACTTGGAGTCCCATGCAAGTTCTTATAGAGAGAGAGGTGTTAGAATTTGATGTAATTTTATATGATTTCTTGCTACTCCTTTCTAACTGTCAAATGAATAATCTTCATCCGTGTGCTGCTTCGAATATCTGTCCAGCCAAGCTGTACAGAATGTTCAGTCAATAACTGGTGTGACATGGTGAAGACCTAAGAGATAGCCTGACCAGTGGTCATGTGTCGATACTTGTCAGGACCAGGCTTCGGTATGTGCAGATGTTCCTGTTTAGGCTATGTGTTGTTTGCCTGCATCTAAATCCTTGTGTGTGTCCCTGACCATGTATTTGGAATTCCGCCCAGATTAGAAACTGTTCAAGTTGTTTTTTACTGTTTAGGATAGTTTTACATTAGACTTTCAAGTATGTGTTAGAGCCCATTTTCCTTTTAACTGACGAGAAGGATCCAAACAAGCTACGCTGTAACATCTTAGCCATCCTGACTCAACCTCGCGGGCGAGACAGAAGTGTGACTTAGTTTGATAGTCTTTAGACTTCACTTTGTTACTTCAGTTTTTTTATTTCATCTACTATTCCATCCAGTCAACAATTGTTGACTCATTAATTCATCTTATAATAATCATTGATCCTGATCCAACATAACTGAGACATCCAGTCTTCTATTCTGCTGGGAAGAAAACACAACGCAACTTTAAGGGAACAGTGACTTCAGGTGAAAGTCAAACTGGAAAAAAAAAAACAAAATCTAACAGATGTGCCGTGACCCGATCCTAGAAAAGATCAAGAGACTTTCCAAAAATCCAGTGGAGTGCTGTGTTGCCAGTGGGAGAGCTGCCAACTCTTCTGCATTGGAGCTGCGCTTTGTGCCCTGCTGACCTGCATCTGAACTTGCCTGTGTGCTGACGGAGCGTGGGTGTGAGGGACGCCTCTACTCCAACTCTGATCTACATTAGGTGGAGGACAAAATCTCTGACTCTTTGCTAGTATAAAAAACATAATTAAGACTGCCTTTCCTAGTTTAAGAATATTAAACTATCTGAAATAGAAGTTGGATGTAATTTATGTACCTATGTCATTGGTTTATGAGCTCAAGAAATCATTGATATAAGACAAATCAAATGCCTAAGTAAACTTAAATTCGTGTGAATTAAAAGAACGGAATTCCAAGGGTGTGTACACCCAGAGTGAGAGAGTACCCAAATAACTAGTCGAGGAGTTTAAAGTGGTGACAGTGGCATGACTGAATGTTTTGAAATATTTCTGTGCAATCCTGTATGCAGTGTTGAGCTATTGCATGTCTTGATTGATGTTATGGATATTTTGAACATTTACAATCATGGAAAAGCCTAGACGTGGTTTAGGTGCAAAGTGGGGTAATTAATGCGAGTAGGTATGATTTAAACGCCTTTGTTTGTCACGTAAAGCTCAACTCGAAAGATACTAGTAAAGTGAGAGATGCCATTAATCTTGTCTGAAGGCAGATGACATGAACGATCGTCAAGTTTAAAGAGAGAATTTAATAATTTTTATTCCGCTGTAAGAGTGTGCCAGAGGGGGTAGGTGTGAAACCTGGCCTTGACAGACTGCAGGTGCAAGAATTTAGAAAAAACCACACTGGGCTCGTGCAGGGGAGAGAAGGAGAGAACAGAGTTTCCTGAAGCGCTATTTGTGTTATTTGTGTTTGTTTTGTTTTTGTGCAATTGCTGTTAGAAGTTGAAAAAAAGTGAAGAAAACAACAGCCTGTACGATGGCTGAAGCATTAGGAATTTATTCAGATGATGAATATCCTACCAATGAACAAAAGTCTCAAAGCAAGTTGAGAAACAAAATGATACGAGAATTGTTCTAGTGTGTGATGAAGAATTTAAGCTGGACAAAATCGAAAAAGAGTGATGAAGAAGAGAAGATCAGCCTCGGTGGTCCGATGTGGGCGTTCGATGACCTCTCAAGGGTGTTTAATAAATGGAAAAGTGCGAGGAGTAGTAAGATCCCCTGGCCATGGTGTGATGAGACAACATGAGATAAACAATTGAGAGGGCTCTATCGAAGAGGTTGGATGATGGAAAGATTGTGAGCAAGAATTTCCAGAACGATGCAAACCGTAGTGCCGCAGTAGTGTCTCAATGACAAGATCAATGTATGGTGGTGCAAGCTGGGAGATTGAGAAGCTGAAAAACAGTGTGCTGCTCTGGGTGGAGGTGATGGAAGAAGGGAGGAGCTCTCTCAGGAGTCAACCTACCAGTCTCCGGACCCATCAGCGCCACCTTTGGCGGAGAATGTCACTCCAATTCCCCAGCGGGCTCTGCCTTCCCTTAGTGGTTCAACAGCGATACATCCAGGGAGACAACAACAAATGAATGATGCTCATGTGCGACCTCTACGCACAAGAATGCAAACCAAGACTGGCGAGGGGCTAAGGCCAAAGACAAAAGTGGTTTCACATATACTATGTGCCTGCTACTGCTGAAGAAATGGAGAATGGTCCAAAGAGGTGAAACATCCAGAAGAATAGGACTGGTTACTTGGATTAAGCTGAAACGTTTGACATGCCTGCATAGTCTTCACCCCTTGGATGGATTCCAAATCCTTGCATACAGCCTAGGAGATGCAGAGCAGACAAACTCAAGGAGAATCTTGAAAAGGAATATCTGCGGGAACTTCTGAAGCGCTTAATGATGGATGGAAACTCATCAAAGCTGGATTCAAGCCCGAGCCAATGTGGACTGGTGTAAAATCACTGCAACGTGCAGAAGACGAATGAGACCGTGGATAAATACTTCGCTTTGGAGATAGAGATGTGCTACACTCCGGTCTGATTGACAATCCCGATGACCTGGGAACGACTACACAACAAAAGGCCAAGGCTACTTTCCTCGACGGACTGATTCCTGAGATCAAACAAGAAACAAAGATGATTTTATCGGGTACCTGGGAGGAGAATAGTACTACACTGAACGCTGTGGTGCGAGTGGCAATGAGAGTAGCCCGAGATCTGGATATCAAGATACGCCAGGTCACCTTGAACAAGCACTTCAAGGAAGAACAGCAAGCTGCTACAACATCAGCACTGGCTAGTTAGATTAGATTCAACTTTATTGTCATTACACATGTATAAATACAGGTAACGAAATGCAGTTTGGCATCTAATCAGAAGTGCAAAGAGCAGCAAGTGCAGTATATACAGTATGCAGTATGTACAGTTAAAGAGCAAATTATGTACAGATAAAAGTAGTAATAATAAATAGGCAGAAGAGCAATATACATGTAAGGTGAAGAGATAGTAAGCGTAATATACAGATGTGCTATATAGATTCAATATAAGGGCAATATACAGATATGCTATAGAGATAGTTATGTACAGATGTATTAAGTATATACAGATGTACAGATGTATTAAGTATATACAGATGTACAGTCCAAGGGCTATAGCAGCATAGCTATAGCAGCAAATTGTGAGGTTCAGTGGGGGACAGAGTTCAGTAGTGTGACGGCTGTGGGGAAGAAGCTGTTCCTAAACCTGGTGGTTTTAGTCTGTAGGCTCCTGCAGCGCCTTCTGGAGGGGAGGAGTTGAAACAGTTTGTTGGCAGGATGAGAGGTGTCCTTCAGAATGCTGCGTGCCTGCCGCAGACATCTTTTCCTATGGACATCCTCAAGGGCAGGAAGTAGAGTCCCTGTGATTCTCTGAGCAGTTTTCACCACTCGCTGCAGAGCCTTGCGACCAGCGACAGAGCAATTTCCATACCAAACTGTCACACAGTTAGTCAGGATGCTCTCAGGTGGTTTTTCTTTAGTGTCCTTAGGAAGAAGAGGCGCTGGTGGGCCTTCTTGACCAGGCTTGAGGTGTTGGTCGACCAGGACAGGTCCTCGGAGATGTGGGTCCCCAAGAATTTGAAGCTGGAGACACGTTCCACAGCCATACCATTGATGTGGGTGGGGTCGTGGGTGTTTCCCTTCTTTTTCCTGAAGTCCACAATGAGTTCCTTGGTCTTGCTGGTGTTCAAGAGCAGGTTGTTGTCAGCACACCATGCAGCCAGGTGCTTCACCTCTTCCCTGTAGTCAGACTCATTGTTGTTAATGATGAGTCCAATCACCGTGGTGTCATCTGCAAACTTGATGATGGAGTTGGATCCATACGCAGGCCTGCAGTCATGGGTGAAAAGGGAGTAGAGGATAGGGATAGCACACAGCCTTGTGGTGCACCGGTGCTCAGTGACAGGGTGGTTGACTGGTTCTGGCCTGACCTAACAAACTGGGGTCTGTTGGTCAGGAAGTCCATGATCCAGTTGCAGATGGGTTGCTGATTCCAAGGTCGACGAGTTTGGCGATTAGCTTGGAGGGGATGACTGTGTTGAATGCTGAGCTGAAGTCAACAAACAGCATTCTTGCGTATGCATTCTTCCTGTCCAAGTGTGAGAGCACACAATGAAGTGCTGTGGATATCGCATCTTCTGTGCTTCTGTTGCTTCTGTAGGCAAATTGGTTGAGGGTCCAGTGTGGGCGGCCAAGCATTTCTTGAGGTGTGCCAGGACCAGTCGTTCAAAGCGCTTCATCACTATGGGCGTGAGTGCTACAGAGCGGAAGTCATTCAATAGAGAGAAGAGCCTGTCAAGGAGAATGCCACGTCTGTGGTAAATGAGGACACTGGGCAAAGGACTGCCGGATTCCAGAAGTCTTCAAAAGAAGACGACTGTCCAGAGAAGTGAATAAACAAGATCAACCAGATGGACGAGGAGAAATTAAAACAATTAGATCTATGAAAAAAGGTGTATTATTTTTATGTACTAATTTATTTATATTTATTTATTGTAGGTCAATTTAGCCTGGCATACTGTCAGTGAGCCTGCCAAAGCTATACTACAGAGTGCAGAGACTTTCCTTCGCTTGCATGCATGGAGTTCGCTTTTTCTGTCGATGGACATTCGAAAAAATCCTGTCGAGCAGGACATGGCTATAATATCCTTTTACAAAGGCCTCATGTGGAGTGGGCCACGACCACTGAACTGCCGCCTTGAAGGTAGCTAAAGTGTCACATAGAAAAAATGGGTGATAATGGGTCTGAAAATGTCCATTTCTTTCGCATTCCTTTGAAAAGGGCAGTCATGGGGTAGCGGTTAAGGAATTTGACTTAAGGGTGATTTGACCTAAGGGTCACAGTTAAATTCCCAACACCGACATCCCAACATCCTTCCCTGGTGACTTAAGTGCCCTGAGCATGGTACCATCCCACATACTGCTGCTCCCCGAGCACCATTGTCATGGCTGCCCCTTGCTTCACGTGTGTGATGTGTTGAATGCAGAGGTTGAAATTTCGTTGTGCGCACTGTATGCTGTTATGTGCCCTGTGATCACAATGACCAATGGGAATGACTTTCACTTTTTCACAAATGTACATCATGTTGCAGGAGATGCAGCCATTGGACTGGGTGTAACCCGCTTCTTTTTTTCCATTTGTGTGGAAAAGCTCACCTCTGGATTTCACCTGAATTTGGTGTGTGGTTTGTTATTGCTTTATGATTTTATAATGATAAAAGTATGGAAGGAAGCCTGTTATGTTCTACTGCTATTATGTTTTTATTTTCATTGAATGCCCAGTGAAGTGCCCAGATCATACCGGATCATTTGGTCCCCTCAGCCTCACCCTTCCTGTTCAATAGTGACATGTTTGTTGTAGCAGGGAGAATTGTGGGCCATTGTTTTCTCCACAGAGGACCTTGCCTGTCAGGACACAGCAATGCTTTTGTCCACGTGTTGCTGGGTGGAAGTGTAGAGACAGCCACAGTTAACCCTGAGGACTGTCCAGATTTGGATATAAGACAATCAGTCAGGCTTGTATGTGTCTATACAAATGATTTGTGTTGATATGCTATGCTAATTGATTTGTTTTATTTGGTAAAACAATTTCTTAAAATAATTCATAATAATAATAAATGTTCTTTGTAAAGCACAGTTCATACAAGATGCAGCTCAAAGTGCTTTAACAGTTTGGCAAACTGTATATATTGTACATATTTGAAATTGTACATTGTACATGATCAACAATACATGAAACCTGTGTTCTTGAATCCTTGTTCTAACTTAGCTCTTTTTTTTATTTACAAACTTGAAATCCTCTACATTCAAGTTGGAAGGAGAGTCAAAGCTGTCAGATGAAGAAACGGCCAGGGTCCAGAACTTGGCCTTTTCCTGGGACCTCCCCCTCTGACATCAACAAATAGGAAATTGGTTTTGTAGTCACTGTTGACTCATGCAGTGAGTGAAAAAGAATGTATTTCCAAAATTTAGAATAACTAGTCAATTTTCTGCTTCTTGTGACAGTGTGTGTCTAAAATACACAATTTAAAGTATCTATTAACACTTTGAAAGATACGCTGTTTTTGCAAGTTTTTGCTCAGAATGCCAGCAATCTAGATCATTGTTGATGATTTTTGTAGAGCCACAGTGTATTCTATGTTATAGCTTTGGACACATACTATGGCTTGTTTGAAATGTGAGACTAAGCTCTCAGTGGGTGAAAACCGTTTATTTCTACATGCATCTGTTCCTGAGAAATCCCAAGCTAAACAGTGGCTAGTTTTCATCAAAATCCCTTTTTTTTCACTAGAAATGGAGATATAGTGTCTTTACCTAAGATTAAATTCAATCCATATGAGGATTTATTACAAGACAGCATACCATATATAAGGTGGACTCATCCAGCGTTGTTCATTTCCAGTGGTATGTTTGTAGTGGACATGTACACATCATAGATGTGACGGAGTGTAGCACAGCATTTTATATTTTTTTGTTCAGTGTTTTTCATGTCAAATCCTCAGATTTCATATAGTCATGTCACAATGTGAAAATGTCTGCCATTTTATTGGTGTTCTGGAGGTGACCACTTGCCATGAAATTACCTAAATGCTTTTCTTTATTTACAAAAGTAATGAGTAATAAAGTAGTTGCTGTATTTTTTAAGTGTTCTATGGCCATATTAATTTGCTCCATAGCAACACCAACTGAACTGTGCAACTTGGTCAAGTTCTGGACAGGATGGGAGGTTTTGCCTAACAACATCTCGGTAGAAGTTGTCAATGGGACTGTACCCAAAGGATCTACTTGTTTTGAGACTCTCCGGCTTCCGTCACATTACCAGGATTACAAATCCTTCAAAGATGACCTTGTGTCCTGTGTTCGTACACACAACACTGGATTCGGCCTTGTTTAGGTACGCAATAAACAAACCACACCAGTCTATACACTTGGTATGTACACACAGTGATTCATTGTTGGTTCAGGAAGTTTAAACATTTCTTTGGTAATTTTTGAAAACGTTAAAATTGGTGATTTAGAAATGTGGTGTTTTACACAACTTTTAACCCATGTCTGTTGATCCATTGTTGGTCAATGTGCTTACCTAAAAACATTTAAGTGTAATGCATGTTCTGAAATAAATCTTTCGTTGGACTTAAATGTCAACATGGATATGCAGCAATTCTTTAATAGGTTTCAAAATTTCTTTGAAAAGTCTTTGACCACTTCAAAGAGATTATTTAGGAAAATACATTAAAAGTTGTTTGTATGTTTGTCACTGTTTTATTATTATAAAAAAATTACACATTACAAGCAGTTGTCACTTCTGGCAACACCCTATATACCCAAGTATTAACAGATATGGTCAGCTTTTACCATCAAGAACTAACCTATAACTGCTTGGAAAAACTGAAGTGCAGCTAAATAAGTGTCTCAACCAAATGCTGTGGGGTCTACAGTTTCACGCATTGCTGCCATTTGTTCATCGTTCAGGGAACATTCAATTGTAGGGACGACAATGCAGGAGTGCTCATCTGCAATGAAGCCAATGCTCTCCCAGTCCATGTGTGGAATGCTCAGTCCCTAAAAGAAAGGTTTTGTATTTCATTTCAAAGGTCAGTTATAGTAATCTTGCACACTTTTTTAAAGGTCTGATAGCATCACAGAATTGTTGGCTATGCTATTAAAAACGTGTGGTGGACCACCAGACCACATACCTCGATGTTGGGTTTAGGCACAGAATTGTAGAAACTTCCCATTGTCCACAACTGATTTGGGGTCATCTTGAAGTCGAGCAACGAAGACGTAGTGGCAACAGGAAAGGTGGATTGGGTCTGTGATGTCGAGGTATCCACATTCTTCAAGGGAATGCAGAACATCGTAGAACACGTTCGGCACAGATGTCCACAGCTTCTCAATGCTGGCAAAAATAAGCATATAAAGACGATACATACCATGCATAATGACTTGCGAGTCGAAATTCCAAACAAACGGTTGCCAAAGTATAACTAACTCTGGTACATAAATCTCACCGTTGATTGTGGACACTCCTTCCTGTAATAAAGCTGCCACTGAAGGAAATGGTAACATTGACGCACACAAAACACAAAGCACAGAGGCTGAAAATGTATGAGATAACACAACATTATTTTCTCTGAATAGAGAACTGACCCAAAACATTTGTCCAGCTACTGGGCTACAGCTGACCTGCCCCTGAGACTTGTTTGTGAATAGAGCATGGGTCAGTCATTTCAAAATAATGAAAACAAACACACGTTACTACACAACTGAAATTTCACCCTAGGGTCTTTGTGACAGGCTAACACCTTTCTGTGGTCTATGGCAACAGGCAGCTGCTCCACTGCCCATTCAACTCTCCACTCCAGGACTTTTGCTTGTTCAAAACTGTGCAGCCAATGAAAACACAAACACAAGTCTGAAAAAAGAGGATAAAATGTGTGTGCTTGGCAAGGCAACTTATATATTGTGCAGAATGGGGAAGAGCTTCTTCCCTCAGGCAGTCAGACTGCTGAACAACCTGTAATGCAATTGGACTGTAATTTCCTAGTAACTCAGGATGCAAACCAGCGCATTACAGCATACTGCATCTTTATACCCCCCGCACTTTCTTGCTGCTATCACTTATATTTATGTAGAATAGTCTTTGCTTACAAATCCTACCACCAGCCTTGCTGCTATTATTTATATTTATGTACAACAGTCTTCTGTTCACAAATCACACCACTAGCCACAGTGCACTGCTAAAAAGCCATGCCCTGTCTAGCGTGTTCGTTTTAGGTCACCTGTAACTTGACCTGCCTTGTTTATAACTGTGTTGCGCTGTATGTACATATGTGTACAAGTGCGTGTGTAGTTGTGTGTGTGAGTGCGTGTGTGAGTGGGTGAGTGAATGTGTAGTCCCGCAATAGTGTATGTAGGCAATATTACGTATCTGTCTTGTCCATACTGTGTTTTAACAGTTACGTGTATCACCAATTGTTCCCGGTGAAACGTTGTCTTGTCTCACTATGTACTGTGTATATGGCTGAAACGACAATAAAAACCTACTTGACTTGACTTGACTTGGTGGGTTACACATGTGGTAGCGGTCTTCCATGTGATACTCATGGTAGTGGATTCCACATTTGATAGTTGTAGTAGCGGTCTAAACATGTGATAGTTGTAGTCTTTACACCATAGCTTGGAGTTCAGCTGGTCCCCCTGTGTGAGAGCCCCAGGCACAACACTCCCTAATAATGCACATTATTAACATAAATAATAATAATAACAACAACAAAGGGATGTTCAGATTATGGGTGCATGTGGGTTTTTGTAATTAGCCACAAAAGCAAGACCACTAACTGATCCATAGCGCTGGATCTCGATTTTCAAAAGTAAGGCTTTCCAACACCACCGGCCACGAGTCTCTCTGAGCTGCACTGCTGACATACAGCCCTCTCTAGATCTGGGATTCATATATGGGTCTTGTCACAGCGTGTCTTTACTCTGGGGCCCCTTGTGGGAGCGCCAGGCACGACACTCCCAAAGAGTGTGTCTTAGTCAAAAGATCAAAAATTCATCTATTTAAGGATGAGGCCAGACAAATATTGTTGGCTTACATGTTTCAGCACAGTTGTGTACCTGATGGAATTATTTTGCAAGATTGCTATTCAAAGACCCATAAATGAAATGATGTCACCACATTCAAATCACAAGGGGGAATCAGAATCAGTCTAATTGACTGTCCATACATTCTACAAATAGACAAGTCAAATAGACAAATGGAAAGATATAGACACATACTGTGTAATTGAGGCAACTATGTCCACATAGCAGCTATCTACATGATGAAGGCCTACAAATAAGTGATAATATTCTAGACAACTTAGAGTGACATAATATTCAAGTCATATGGAGTGGGATGTAAAGTGCAAAGTAATAGTTTATTAAAGTGTCTGTGTTTTCCAAATCCCGTAGCATTGGATTCTTGTCAAGGCTAACTTAACTAAACTAGCTAACGGCAGCTGCTAGAGATTTGCGTTGGGTTCCAGCTAACGGAGGCGACTCATGGCTCCAAATGAACGGAGTAATAATTCTCTTATTGGAGACAAAATGATGGGTAGACGTGGAGTAGATCTGTCAGCATTTATTCTTTGTAACACATCAAACAGGGCATGTCAGAGAGGACAGGGGACAAGAATGCTGGCATCCCGATGATAATGTTAGCCAGTTAGCATCTGCTTAATGGCTAATTAATGTTCGACAATTCACACGTATTTTATGACGCTAATTTGCATATCTGACATTCTACAACAGCGAAAACGACAGTATGCATTTCCACTTCACAAAACTCATACATGTCATAGAAAACAATTAAAAGTTGGCTGTACAAATGAATTACATCCACGGAGCACTAAGACATCCAGCTTTCCCCTTTTCCAGACTTCCAACATGAGAAAGTCTGGGTGTGTGCAACCTCAATAAACGCCCGGTCTGAAACAATAACAAAGTGATTCATGGAACCAAAGGAATCACATAGGTAAACAGTAAGGGATTTGGGGAAGTTCGCTTAAAAAAATAAAGTTTATTTATAACACTGTTACACTAACATTACCCACATAGCCTTCTCGTGTTAAATAAAACATTAGCTAGCTAGCCTAACTGTAAGGTTCGAGTGCTCTCTTACACCGTTCATTTGGCGCCATGAGTCGCCTCCGCTAGCTGTAACCCAACGCAAATCTCTAGCAGCTGCCGTTAGCTAGTTTAGTTAAGTTAGCCTTGACAAGAATCCAATGCTACGGGATATGGAAAACACAGACACTTACCGAGCTGGCCTGTGGTGGTAGCCCTCTGGGGGTTGCTGTCGCTGTCATCGTCGCTGTAGAGAAACTCAAGATTGCCGCCAGAACGGCTCTGCCGATGTGTTCTGCTAAGGATGATTCAGACATGTTTGCAAACCAACCATAAGAACAGTTGTAGATTCTACCAAATGGAGGAAGGCGAGAAAGGCTCTTGCTGAGCAAGCGATGCCAAAGTCAGTAAAAGTGTGCCCTCTCGTGGCCATAGTGGAATTTGCATATTAGTTAATGTTTAGTTTCACCTTAAACATTTAGATTTAACAATTAGATTGATATTTAACATTTAGATATAGATTTCCATTTAGGTTTAGGTTTAACATTGACATTTTACATGTAGATTTAGATTTAACATTTACATTTACATTTAACATTTAGATTTGATATTTAGATTTAACATTTAGATTTGGATTCAGTATTTAGGTTTAACATTTAACATTTAGGTGTTACATTTAATATTTAGATTTAACTATTTAAAATATCTGGAAGATGACAAAAACTTGAGTTTTAACATTGTTTAAAGCTGAATGTGACAAAATGTTGCTGTAATTTTCAGCATGAGCCGCTTTACAAACGGCACCCCATAATATATTGTATAATGGAGGCAACTATGTCCACATATCAGCTATCTACATAATGAAGGCCTGCAAATGTGTTAATAAAGTGTTAATATTCTAGACAAAGTAGAGTGACATAATATTTAAGACACATGGAGTGGGATATAAAGTGCAAAGTAATAGTTTATTAATAAAATTATCTGAACTTTCTTTTGAAATAGTGTGCTTATTATTTATTTACAGTCAATATTTACATGACAGCAGAACAAAGAGGACAAGACAATTAAAATCAATACCAGCAAAAAAATGACTTCAAATCAGATGGATCGACCTGGATTTCACACCTCCATAACATCTTCAAATTCCTGAAGATTGATTGTTCCCAGTGCAGAAACACAGGACACCGATTTGAAAAATGCTCTAGTGTATAATATGTGAATAGTGAATTCATAACACCTACACGATCTCTGTGTGAATGTGTTTGATTATGTATCAGTCACCTGATTTAAATTGCAAGCCAATTGAGACTCAGGAAGATTGGAGTCCCAGCTCACATTGAAGAGAGCATCTAACCCAGTCTGCAGAAGAAAAACACAGAAGACACTTAAGACAAATGGTCTGGTTAATACAGTAATATGGCCTTCATACCGCCTTCATAGAGATGGGATTATGGTCCCATGATCAAACATTTACAGTTAGTAGTTACTAAGTAGTTAGCAATTAACATTTAGTGATGTATATGTCTGGATTTATTGTTTGATTGTTTACATTAAAATTACTCTGCCAGACTTCTGAGAACGTCTGGAATGACGAGAAGACCATAGAGGTTGCAAAAAGCTGAAAAAGTGTCTTACGCTAAATGACCACAAGACGGCGACTATAGACCACTCTAATGTGGATGAGCAATGACCGCCAGCACGGCCAATAGTATAAGCAATGCTACAGTGCGGTACTTGCAGAATTGTGAGTGAAATAGACTTAGTGTGTCCACATTCCCAAGCATGTAGGTGAGGAACAATCGGCAGTATCGAGTCTGGGCACAAAAATAATGGGTCTAGACACAAACTGTAACATTTTAAGTAGGCTACAAAACAAAATTTCATTTCATTTTCATTTCATTTAGGCATTTAGCAGACGCTTTTATCCAAAGCGACTTACAAAAGAGGATAACATTCAAGCTACAACACAATGAACTAACAAGGAGTGCATATTGCTAACATAGAATCTGCGCTGTTTTAAGTTGAAAGTGCAATAGTGTAACACAATGTAGAGAAATTAAATTATTAAGTGCATTCTCAAAGTTTACACCAGGAGATATTCTTGGAAGAGCTTAGTCTTCACGAGTTTCTTGAAGGTGGAGAGGGTATCAGTTGATCTGGTAGCACTTGGGAGGTCATTCCACCAGCGCGGAACCAGATATGAGAAGAGTCTGGACCGACCTGCACAAGGTGTTGGCCGTGCTAGAAAACGTTCCTTAGAGGAGCGTAGTGGTCGTCGGGTGACATAGGGCTTCAGAAGAGAATTCAAGTAGATGGGAGCAGAGCCATCATTCACCCTGTAGGCCAACATAAGTGCCTTGAATTTAATGCGAGCAGCCAAGGGCAGCCAGTGAAGTTCAATGAACAGAGGTGTGACATGTGCCCTTTTTGGCTGGTTAAAGACCAGACGTGCAGCTGCATTCTGGATCATCTGTAGCGGTCTCACCGCACAGGCTGGTAGGCCTGATAGGAGGACATTGCAGTAGTCAAGACGAGAGATAACCAGGGTCTGAACCAGGAGCTGGGTTGCATGTTGGGTTAGGTACGGCCTGATCTTCCTTATGTTGAATAGGGAAAAACGGCACGACCGAGCCACAGAGGCAACGTGATCTGCAAAGGTCAGTTGGTCATCGATCATGACACCTAGGTTTCTTGCCACTTTGGTGGGAGGAACAGACAGGGAGTCGATCTTGATACTGATGTCGTGATGTATGGCTTGTTTGGCTGGGAGGACCAGCAGTTCAGTTTTGGAGAGATTTAGTTGGAGGTGATGTCCTTTCATCCATGCAGATATATCGGAGATCCGTGATGACACCGTGGAGTCGTCCGGCGGAAAGGACAGATAGAGCTGGGTATCATCCGCATAGCAGTGGTAAGAGAAGCCATGGGAGTGGATGATTGAGCCCAGCGAGGTGATGTACAGTGCGAAGAGAAGGGGCCCCAGCACAGATCCTTGGGGTACTCCTGTGGTAAGTTGGTGAAGTGCCGATGTCTGTCCTAGCCACGATACATTGAACGATCGTCCAGTAAGATAGGACTTGAACCAAGAGTGCACTGTGCCATCAATCCCAATGTTGGTCAGCTTGTCCAGTAGGATGCTGTGGTTGACCGTGTCAAATGCTGCTGATAGGTCCAGCAGGATGAGCACTGAGGACTGACCTGCCGCTCTGGCCTCTTTTAGTGCTTCCGTCACAGACAGAAGCGCCGTTTCAGTGGAGTGGCCACTTCTGAAGCCGGATTGGTTGGAGTCGAGGAGGTTGTTCTGAGTGAGAAATCCTGTGACCTGTTTAAAGACAGCTCGTTCAATGGCTTTGGAAAGGAAGGGAAGAAGAGAGACAGGCCGGTAGTTCTCCACTTGAGTGGGAGCGAGGGATGGTTTTTTGAGCAATGGTGTTACCTGGGCTTGTTTGAAGGCAGTGGGAAATGTACCCCTAGTTAGTGACGCATTGACCACATGTGTGGTTGCTGTCACAATTGTGGGGGTTATGGCCTGAAGAAGGGTTGTTGGGATAGGATCCAGAAGACAAGAGGTAGGCCGGCTGTCTGTGAGAAGCTTAGACACCTCTGCCTCGGAGAGAGGAGTGAAAGAAGAAAAGGAAGCAGTTGGTGTAGAGAGGCTAGGAGAAGGAACCTGTGTAGATTGGTTTGAGAACTGACTACTAATAGCTGCAACTTTGTTAGTGAAGAATGCAGCAAAAGTGTCAGCTGTGAGGTTAGTTGGAGGAGGTGGAGGAGGTGGGTTTAGTAAGATTTAAAGGTGGAAACGAGTTTCTTGGTGTCCGTGGCGTTGTTAATCTTGTCATGATAGAAAGGCTTTTTCGCAGCAGTGACACTGGATGAGAAGGAAGATAGTAGTACTTGGAATTGTGCTAGATCAGCCGAATTCTTAGTTTTGTGCCATTTCCTTTCAGCAGCTCTGAGGTTAGTGCGCATTGACCGAAGTGAGTCATTAAGCCACGCATGAGACTGGGTGGGTCGTGCGGGTCTGGTAGACAGAGGGCACACACGATCCAAGCAGAATCTCAGCGTAGAACAGAGTGACTCTGTGGCGTCATCAACCTCAAAAGAAGAGAAACTTCTGGACGGTGGTAGAGCAGACACCACCAAGGAGGAAAAGTGAGTAGGAGATAGATTCCGGAGATTGCGACGGACAGAGACAGAGGGAGTAGGAGCAGATGGTTGCTGACAAAGGGAAACCTTGAACTGAATAAAGTAATGGTCAGATAGATGTAGAAAATAAAAAGACCCTCACGTGTACTTTGCCTTGACATGGTATGGGGGCTCAAAAAGTTGCAGGATCTCTCACTTCCCTACCATGACTAAGACCTGCACCAAAGCTTGTATTGTAAGTCCTGTAATGTAGCATTTTTGCAATGTATCATCTGTAACTGACTGAAACAAACAGTTAGTGATGTACATGTCTGGATTGATTGTTGATAGTTTACGTTAAAAATTACTCTCCCAGACTTCTGAGAACGTCTGGAATGACGAGAAGAGCATAGAGAAAGTTTAAAACAATTTACCCTACAAGGCTTTTTAAAATAAACCCTGCGCTACTAGCAATAATCTTTCATTTGCCAAAGAAATGTCCGGTTTATGTGTGGATGAGGAATGACCGCTAGCACGGCCAATAGTATAAGCAATGCTACAGTGCGGTACTTGCAGAATTGTGAGTGAAATAGGCTTAGTGTGTCCACATTATACATTCCCAAGCATGTAGGTGAGGAACAATCGGCAGAATTTTGTCTAGGCATGAAAGTAATGGGTCTAGACAGAAACTGTAACATTTTAAGTATTTTTGATTGTTTGATAGTTTGCATAAAATTACTCTCCCAGACTTCTAAGAAGTCTGGAATGACGAGAAGACCATAGAGAAAGTTTAAAAGAATTTACCCTCCAAGCTCTTTTTTTTAAATAAACCTGCGTTGCTAGCAATAATCTTTTATTTACCAATAAAAGATATGGTTGGTCCGGAAAAGATATGGTCTATGATCTGGTTACAAAAGCTGAAAAGTGCTGTACGATAAATGACCACAAGATGGCGACTGTAGACCATTCTTGTGTTGAGCACCATTGGAAATGACTGCCAGCGCGGCCAATTGTATCAGAAATGCTGCAGGCGCGGCACTTACAGATGTGAGTGAAATAGGCGGAGAGCGGGGGTTGATTGTCACACTTTTTACTTCAGTTTAATTTCCACCAAATAGTGTCCTGCACAAATTCCATTTCAGCACACAACTGATGCCTAATATATGAGATACAAATGGAGGAATTTAGCTCTATTAGAAATCATTCTGTTCAAAAGATATGGGCCGTCAAATAACACCATCGCGGGGTAGGTTGTCAGGTTGATGGGTTGTCCCTATGTATTCCAGTGAGATAAAAATGGAAAATTGTGATATTCTTAAAAATTATGTAAAAAGTATACTTTTACTGAAATGTAAAACCAAGCATCCCGAAAGCATCCACCATTAAATCTAACTTAAACAATGAAAGTGTTCTACTTAAATACACTTAACTGAGGGGAGTTGCATACAGTTGAAGTACAATACAATAAAAGGTGATTGGTTCTTTACCTGGCGCCATTGTGTCTAATGGCCCAAGGACACTCCTACGGCAATTAGCATTATTAAATGGCTATCCAGTTGTATGTATACACCAAGATTATGGGCAGAAATATGTGCCACCAGAAACTGAATTTGAGGAATTTATAATTGAATTTGAATAGCTGAACTTGAATAATTGCATTAGAAATACTGAATTTGAAACACATAGTTTGAAATTGTATTTGTTAATTTGAATCCTTGCATTGAAAAACTGAATCTGAATAGTATATTTTGAATTTGAATTTATTCACGTTCAGTTCTCAAAATTCATATTCAGTTCTCAAAATTCCAATGTAATTTTACTGTGACACACATCCGGGTAGTTTACGGATGGAGGAAGAGCAATCGAGCACAGATACACAGGACTCCTCTTCGGCCAATCAGCACCGACT
>PYXC01000265.1:0-15864 GCA_015244755.2 Tenualosa ilisha
TTTTACACCGCCCGATCTGTAAATAACGCATAACTTATTTGTACATAATCTGCACATAACTATATCCACCATAACTATTTGTACATAATCTGTACATATCTATACTCAATTTTACACTGCCCTTATCTGTACATAACTGTTTTTAACGGCCCATACTGCACATACTGTACATATTGCACTTTCTGCTACTTACACTTCTGATTGGATGCTAAAGTGTATTTCGTTACTCTGTATTAATACATGTATAATGACAATAAAAGTTAATATTTTGTATCAAACGTTTTCACTGACCCCAGCGCTTCACCCTTTATGAATGTAGCAAACATCCTCAAAGATGAAAAATGTACAGCATAAAAGGTCTACACATAATCCTGCATGGATGTAAGAGCAAATTAAAAAATTGACCATATATATAATTTATTTATTGGAGAATATGCAACACTGAAAAAAACCTACACCCACATAACTGTTTTGAGAAAATATTTTAACTTACGTGGCTTTAGCTATAACAAGCAAGAAAAGACCCAAGAATATAAGGAAGTACAGGTGGCAGATAGAGTTGGTTTTGAAAAGGTTATAATGAATTATCATTTGCAAAACCGAGAAGTGGACAAACACAAAACAGCTCCCTTCTTCTCTGCCTGTTTTAGAACATGTTGTAATAGAAGGACTGAGGGACTTCTGCACTGTAATATAAGGACTGAAGGACTTCAGACTCAAACGACAACCCACTCTCCCACCAAGAAACTAATTTTTCTCACTGAGAGCGTGATTTTCAGTG
This sequence comes from Tenualosa ilisha, assembly GCA_015244755.2. NCBI lineage: Eukaryota > Metazoa > Chordata > Actinopteri > Clupeiformes > Clupeidae > Tenualosa > Tenualosa ilisha. The sequence continues at coordinate 782 of PYXC01000265.1, forward strand.
TACAATGTTCTGCAGTTTATATATATTGGTCGTTGCCTTATCCAAGTACGTGCAAATGAATTTTGATGTATGTGTTTTGTATGTGTTGGTTCTGCCTTTTGGATTGGGACTGTAATTGGTCGTGCTGTGTCTGATCTATCAGACTAACATGCCTAGAGATTATCAGTCGAATTTTGTGTGGTTCAGAATATCTCATTGCAATATACTAGCATGAGGCATGAGCGGGACCCCAGGTCAGGCTGCTACTTCACCAAATCACCAAATTTCAGAAGGGCATCGCAAAACATTTCTGTACTTACATTTAAGCTTTCAGTAGATGCTTTTATCCAAAGCATCTACTTACTCTTACTATACTCTTGTCAAGTATCAGTTAGTTCAGGGCCAGCACACTCAAGGGCACAACAATGGTAGCAAAAGGTTTGAAAAGGTTATAATGAATTCTCCTTCGCAAAACCGAGAAGTGGACACTCATATTGAGAGCAAAAACAGTTCCCCCTTCTGCTCTGCCTGTTTTAGAGACATGCAGCTCCATACTAGCATGAGAGTGACCCCCAGGACAGCCTGAAGGATGATTCAACCATTTTTATGTTTTATTATCAATATATCAATATCAATATATCTGCCAAATTGTTATACTATCGTTATAACTGCCAAAATAGTCAAATATATTGTGCCCTATCACACTTAAAGGAAAGGGCCGGCATAAATCAACTCACATCCCAGTTGCTCAAGCTTGCCATGTGCTGTTGGTTGGAAGAGGAATGAGAAAATTTGGCAGACTAATTTGGTAGATTTCATTTTTCTTTGCCCCTTTCAGTTAGTGTTACTTGCTGGTTTGCAAACTCAGTCTATGTTGATTTTGAGGAACAGTAGTATGGGCTGATAAGTCCTCCCTCCCTCAGGGGATAAGGTCAATTCTCTCACCTACATTATGGCACACAATAACTGAAATTTAGTTAAATTGTCTATTATTTTACTCATTTAGATTTCCTGCAATCATGTTGAGAATATAAGCATGTTTGGCTTGTTTGGTTGTGGTCCTGGGATGCCAACGGTGAAGTGGAGTCATGGCAGGTGGTACTGGACCTGCGGGTTATCAGTATTTTGTGTTGAAAACATCATTTAAATTAGAGCCCTTGTGTGCTGCTGTAGATGTTTGTGGGTGGATGGATTACACTAACTGGACACCTTGCCCTGTGTACAGTGTGTTTCAGATGCAGGATAGCTCTAATATCTGACTAGACGAAATGAGTGTACAGATCATGGTTTCAAATAAGAAAAAAAGAACAAAGTAAAAAGTGAGAACTGAATACTTGAAAATAAAAAAATGAATCAGAATGGACACCACCAGCATACTAATGAACATGACAACATAAATAAAAGACAGAATATTTTTGTTGACCAAAATGTGCAAACTGCCATATACTGTCATCGAGTGGCCAGACTGATACAAGTTAGGCAACATTTTGCAAGTTAACAGTTTAAAATGAAAAACAGGATATTCTGCTGACCAAAATATGCCTACTGCTATATACTGCTATCCAGTGGCCAGACTGATAAAAGTTAGGCAAATTCACAGTTTAGTTTTAGTTTTTAGCTGGAAAGGTTTTGATTTATTTATTTTAATGGAAAATGCACATTAATAGCTAAATATAAAATATAAATGTCCCAGAACTACCCAAAATAGCTATCTGTTGTCCGTAGAATGGTGTTAAAAGGTAAACATATATATAAATGAAAAAAAAAAAAAAAAGATATATATATATTTACCTTTTAACACCAGTCCACAGACAACAGATAGCTATATATATAGCTATATATATAATATATATATATATATACATATAAAATATCTTATCTCCTTATCTATCTTATATCTTATCTGTATGTATGTATGTATGTATGTATGTATGTATGTATCAGATTAAGAGATACTACTAAGACCGAAAAATGAAACGTGGCGATTTTCTAGGCTGGTATGACATGAAAATTTATTCTCATTTTACTGTAATAATTAAGGAACATTGAAACCTACCATGAGATCAGTGGCTTGCACTACTTGAGCTGGAGACATGGAGGGACACTTTTCAGATGTGGTGGCAAATTTGAGTATAGTTCCATGTCTTATTGATTTAGCAAAACGCCACGTTTAATTTTCCACCGGTCTTAATACACTTTGTAATTACAAAGGAGTTTTAAAGGAGAAGTTTTAAATAGGAAAAATACTGGAATTTTCAGCCACTTTTGAGCAAGATGCTAACGGGCGAGATGCTATCATTGCTATCATAATGGAAACAAAAGCTCTGCTGTCAGACTGCGAGAATAGCTGGATGAACAGGAGAAAGGTAAAACTCAAGGGGAGGTGGAAAGTCAGTATATTTCCCCAAAAGGTGGTGTGTCCCTTTAAATGTACCTTTATACATGTGATGTTCACATGACTGTGAAGAATTTGAAGATATATAAACTTCCTTTGCCTATAACAACCTATAACTCAAACATTTACATTTTGTTTTTTGGGGGGTGGGATAGGGACACTACACATTAAATTGAATTAAGTTAGATACACTACACACTACACTGGTTTCCAGACTGTTGTCTAGACTGGGGTGATCGACTATACACCTGTAGTTGTGTGTATTTTTCTACGCTACGATTCCTCTGCGCTGACTTCCAGACTCTTCCTCATCTGATATGTTCCATCTCCATTAGGTAGCAGCCCCCCCTCGCAAGTGATCTGGTGGTCAGACACAGGCTGGCCATTTCTGAAAAGGGTCAGGTGGATGTCACGAGGATAGAATGTCATTTTGGCTCCTCCAGAATTTGATAGTGTCCTCTGGAAGAAACTTACGCTTGGTGTCACTGATTTAAAAAAGATATCAACATTTTTGTTGTGATTGATCTGTGTTAAACACTGCCATCTTTGTAAGGTTGCTTTAGCTGATAACACATGTGATACCACATCCATAACATAGGTAATAATGTCAATAACTGCAGGGTGTCATAATGGATCACATTGAATGAAACATTTGATGTTACTTTTTTTTGCTGGTTGTCTTTTGCTAATATTTAAGCATTTCTGTACTGCTCTTATGCATATGGGGTGAAACATGTCGGCATAGATATTCTTTAATATGTTTTTATCTGGAACTGCCAATCCAGGCCATCTACATTGGAATTGATGGAGAAATCTATGAAGATGTGTATCTAATATACACATGACTTTTAAAATTTAAAAGTGTGTTTCATCTCTATTCACTCCATCAAAGGCTGTCTTAGTCATTATTTTTCCAGGAACATCATCTTCAAGTAGCTCACATCTAAAGTGTCGCTGTTCAACATGGATTCCTGAAAATGTTGAATATGCTTATGGTTTTAAAAGCCACATACAAGATAACACATTAACAAAGAATTAGAGATAGTGGTACAAATGCCAAATATCTTTTCTAAATAAACAGCTCAGTTCCTTTCTATATTCAAATGCTTTTTCTGTCTTCTCCAATCAAGGTTCAGAGCTTACCACTTGTCAGGTTGTATTGGCGTTTAAAAAAGGCTACTCGCATCCTCATGATGTTATACATTAATTCACATATCTTGGTTGCATCTTTATGATCATCATCATCAATGTAATGCTCCAATGCTTTGTCTCATGGAATACAAAGTTCTTCCCATCAGAATCATAATAACCCAGTTGAATGTCATTGTCCGGCAATAATACGGCACTGAATTCAGGGAATGGAGTGTCTCCTGCTATTAAGGTTGCATACGTCCAAAGTGAGTGTGATCCTTTACAAAGGAAGAGTAGCATCATTAGGATTACACTAGGATTACAACATATAGGTCTATATAAGCAAATAAACTTTTAGTTGTAGCAGTTAAAAGCAAAAAAGAGGGAAGTTGAAAATCTCACTGAAATAAAATATTATGACTGTAAAAATGACCCACAGTGTTGGGGGACATCATCTCACTTGCACTTGCAAAGTGTCTAGAATGCCTCAATTGCATACATTTGCTTCCTCGTTGACTGGCCAGCCAAACATGTTTGTTGCTAATTCGAAGCAAAGATTCAGGGCCATGTTAGGACACAAGTGTATACTGTGCATATGTGCAGCATGGGTGTAGTCTTGAAAAAATCACACCGGGCTCAATGTTTCACGGGGAAAACAGTATAGTCATACTGATAGCAAGGAAAAAAGTTTTTTTTTTAACTGAACTAAATTTTTAGCTAGCGGTGACGGACAAACCTCCTAGTTGTTACAATACAGATATTACACAGGCTTGGTAAGACCAGTCGCAACACTCTATCTTTGTAGAGAGCCGTCGTGCAGGCTTAGCACGATAATGACAGAGCTGTGACTGTGCAAATCAACTAAGTGGCCAAGAAATAGCAGTCGTCTGAATCGGCTTTGGTATCAACTATGGAAGAGTTCGACTTGGGCTTTTCTTCAGTTAAGAAGAAAAAGGTACTCAAGTCATTAGTTTTAAACAAGGACATATTTGCTGTTTTGCCAATATTGCTCTGATTGGTCGTAGCACTATCCAGTCTGAAAGACAACCGCTGTTTCCACCCCTAGGATTGAGCTCTGTCTATAGGCAAGGATGGATTACAGCACGGAGGCCTACTGGACCCTGAGGCCCAAGCCTTCATGATACCATTTCAATATTGTTTTTACAACATTATGCATCTCGATATCCTATTGGGTCCCTGAAGCCATATAACACTGGTTATATTATGTAATATGTCTTAAAACGTTAGATAGGCCGGATATTCGGATCAGATATTCTGTGCATTCCCAAGGGGCACTACTTCAGTAATTCTAACTCCATTGTTGTTTATTTATTATAGTGATTTCTTGGCTGACATAAAGTTGTTGTTTGTAGTTGTCTGATGTATGTTACATATACTTTTCAGATCGGATATTCTGTGTGAGTGAGCTGTTCAAAAATTGATGTTTCATGAATAAAAATATTGTCAGGGTCTTGCTCCCTGTGACCTTGGCTATATAATCTTAATAGAGAAAAGGAAAACTAGATAATATAGCCTAGTGTATTTACAAAACAAACAAATAACCAAGCAAAATATTAATATGAATAAATAAATCAAATAAAATTGTAGGCTCGGCAATTCAAATAAAAGAAGGAAATGATCAGGTAGGATTAAAAGCTAAGGAAAATAGATACGTTTTTAACTTGGAGTTAAAGTATGGATGGACCTAATCGGGGAGGGGAGACGTAGGAGGAGATGTAGGAAAGAGGAGATGTAGGAAAGATCTGAGTGACGCAGCAGTAAAGTAAGGACTGAACAGGTTTGCAGATGTATTGTTGTGCTGATTCATGTAAGGCTTTAAAAACAAACATTAACATTTTAAATTCTGTTCTATATTTCACTGGTAACCAGTGCAGTTCACCCTACACAGGAGTGATGTAATCATGCCTCTTAGTTCCAGTAAGTAATCCAGCAGCAGCATTCTGAACCATTTGTAATCTAGCACAGTGTAGTAGAGTTGGGCAAACCAAAGTAAAGTATTTTAGTAAAGTTTAGTAAAGTAACATTTTGGCCTGTACCATAAAGTTGAAGAAGTTAAACAGCCTAAACTATATATTTTCACAACAACTCCCACCCTCTTCCACACCATGGACAATGCATATCCCTCTATGCTATAGAGTACTACAGAGTCTATAGTATTTGCATTGTATTGAAATGCATTGATTCTCAATGCAATGTACCTCCATGGGGGTTGAATAGGTAGTGCATCCCAAAATTGTCAATGTTAACATTAAATTTCATATTCAGCATAGAGGTGCGCTGTTAGAGGTGCGCTGTAAGCCCCCCTAGCCCATGGCTTAGAATGTATGCAATTACTGCATATTTCAGTGGATAAAGGCTCATTTACATGTATGTAAAACGTTTTTCAGAAAACTTGCAATTCAAAAAAGTATTGTCTTAATGTAAATAATCAGCTGGGGAAGTTTTAAGAAGATATCTATTTGTTAAAATTCTGACCCTATTCACCCACAATATATCCCTCCATAGGCTTATAATGGGCGTAAAGAGGGTAATAACAAACACAAAGATAGCGTGCAGTGCCACCACACCAACCTAAGTGACACTATACCAACATTATCTATCTATCTATCTATCTATCTATCTATCTATCTGTCTATCTAAATCTGTGCTATGCCATAATACTGTTAATGCTGTACTGTACAGGATTAATTTAAATATTGTTTATTATTAGAATTACTAATTAATTAAGATAATTTCAAATATCAAAATAATGGTAACATGTCATGAGCAAAATGATTGACTTATCTAACTCATCTACTACATAGTTCTAGAATTTCTCTGACCTGCAGATAGTATATGTGATGTCATAATGGCAAGTGCCATAGTTCCATAGTGACCATGACAACACTTTATAACAGATGTCAAAAGTTACCAGCTCATCATTTCAGAGTGGACAACCAAAGAGTACAGGTCAGTAATTAATTACATTGTATTTATATAATAATAATAATAGTGTATTGTATTTATAATAATAATAATAATGTACATGATATTATCAATTTAACCCCATGGATGTCTTTTACAGAAATTGCACAAATACAAGTCGTTCAGGATTTCTTGAGGGTAGACCTCTGGGAAGGGAAAATGCACCCCTCCCGGACAGTCCACCCAGACCCCAGTGTCCAGCAGCTGCATGAGGATTTAAGGAGGCAAGAAAGATGGAGGCAGTGGGACAGGGGCTTAATGGAGCACAGGGGCTTAATGGAGCACTGGGTGAGGATGGAGGCACAGATGCAGGGGGAGAGGAGACTGGAATAACCTGCAACAGCAGAGTCTCACTGACTACATCAGCGCCCAGCTCCACAACCTGGAAAAACTCCACCTGCAGGAGGAGCAGAAGAGAGTCAGGGAGGAGACGACAAGGAAGGAGAGGTATAGAGAACTGGAGGCCCAGAGAGTCAGGCAGGAAGCGGAGAGGAGGGCAAGAAAGCAAAGCCAGCTGTGGATGGACAAGAACAGGAGGTTTGAGGTGGAGAGGAGACAGCAGATAATGATTGAGATGCAGCGCAGAGCTCTGCAGGAGGAGAGAGAAGAGAGGCAGAGAAAATCGGCCAGGTGGAGTGAGATGGACAGAGTCTGGGTGGAGGCACGGATGCAGGGGGAGAGGAGACAGTGGAATAACCTGCACCAGCAGAGTCACACTGACGGCCTCAGCACCCAGCTCCAAAACCTGGAAAAACTCTACTTGCAGGAGGAGCAGAAGAGAGTAAGGGAGGGGATGACAAGGAAAGAGATAGAGAGAGAACTGGAGGCCCAGAGAGTCAGGCAGGAAGCGGAGAGGAGGGCCAGAGAGCAAAACCAGGTGTGGATGGACCAGAAAAGGTTTGAGGAAGTGAGGAGACAACTGATAATAAGGATTGAGATGCAGCACAGAGCTCTGCAGGAGAGAGAGCAGAGGCAGAGAAAATCGGCCAGGTGGAGAGAGATGGAAAGAGACCAGATGTTGAATGAAACCAGCAACATAGAAGGTGAGATGACACTGAGTACTGAGAGTGACACAGACTCAGATGAGCCCTGGATTGACGACGAGGAGGATGAGATGGTCCTGGAGGCAGAGAGGAGCTACCAGGAAGAGAGAGAGAGATACAAAGAAATGGAGAGACTGATGGAGGAGGTAAAGAGGAAGGAGATGGAGCTAAAGAAAGAGGAAGAGAGGATGAAAGAGAAGGAAATGGAAAGGCTGAGAGAGGAAGAGAAAAAGAAAAGAGAAATTGAGGGAGCGGTGAGAGGGCAGGAGAGACTGATAAATAAAGTGGAGAAAAAAGCCATTGATGAAGAACTGATGGAAAAAGTGGTGGTGGATGAGGAAAAAAACTAAATAGAAAGAGAGGAAGTGAAGAAAGCCGCCACAGAGTTGGTCAGGAAGTGGTCAGAGCCCTTAGAGATGGACACTGAGAGTGACACAGACTCAGATGAGCCCTGGATGGACGAGGAGGAGGAGGAGAGGGTCCTGGAGGCAGAGAGGAGCTACCAAGAAGAGAGAGAGAGATATGAAGAAATGGAGAGACTGATGGAAGAGGTAAAGAGGAAGGAGATGGAGCTAAAGAAAGAGGAAGAGAGAATGAAAGAGATGGAAATGGAAAGGCTGAGAGAAGAAGAGAAAAAGAAAAGAGAAATTGAGGGAGCGGTGAGAGGGCAGGAGAGACTGATAAATAAAGTGGAGAAAAAAGCCAAAGATGAAGAACTGACGGAAAAAGTGGTGGTGGATGAGGAAAAAAACAAAATAGAAAGAGAGGTACTGAAGAAAGCCGCCACAGAGATGGTCAGGAAGTGGTCAGAGCCCTTAGAGATGGACACTGAGAGTGACACAGACTCAGATGAGCCCTGGATGGACGAGGAGCAGAAGGAGATGGTCCTGGAGGCAGAGAGGAGCCACCAGGAAGAGAAAGAGAGAGAGTGTGCTCTGAAGATGGAGAAAGAGAGAAAGATGGAGGAAGAGAGAAGGAGAGATGAAGAAATGGATATATTGGTGGAGGAAGAGAGGAGAATGAAAAAGATGGAAATGGAAAGGCTGAGAGAGGAGGAGAGAATGAAAACAGAGATTGAAGAGAAGATGAGAGAGGAAGAGAGAATGATGAGCAAAACTAAAGAAAAAGCTAAAGACGAAGAAAGACAGAAAAAAGCGATTGAAGATGCACTGCTGATGGAGATGAAAGAAGAGGAGAAGATGAGAGAGATAGAGAGGGAATGGCTAAGAGAAGAAGAGAGAAAGAAGAGAGAGATGGAGGAGGAAATCAGGAAAGAGAGACAAAGGGCAGAGTTGCGAAAGCTTGAAGAGGAGGTGACACGCTGGTGGTCCACTCTGCCTCGTGACTCTGACGAGAGTGATGCAGAAGAAGAGGAAGAGGAGAAAGAGAAAGAGGAGGAGGTGGAGGACAGCATGGAGGTGCTGACCATAAAGGAAGAGAAGCAGAAGAACAACAAGCCTGCAAAAGTAATGAAATGGTTTAAGAAGAGCTTGAAGAAGAAACAGGAGATGGAGGTGGAGAACAGCGTGGAGGTGCTGGCCATCAAGGAGGAGAAGCAGAAGAACAAACCTGTGAAAGTTATCAGATGGTTCAAGAAGAGACTGGGCTTGAAGAAACAGAACAAAGAGGTATGTGCACGGGGAACATATACCCTATGAATGAGTTTACGTATGCTTATGTAAGTATTTATGCCTGTTTTCATCTTGCCTTTCAGTGACCAGGCCATACAAGAGGACATTGGAATTGCTCACCCACCATTGCATTGTGACAGGGCAGCAAGTTCCAAAATCACAAATCCTTGGTTAGAGTGATGTCTTGTGAACTACACCACAGGCTGCCCAAATGAATGGAAATTCAATTAATAAATAAACAATGTATTGGTGTATATGTTTTTGATCCATTCTTTGTTTATTCACTTGGTTCTGTCTTTTTGGTTTGAAATGAGGGCCAGTCACAATAGACCTTAACAACAACAAAAGAATGCACACACACAAAAAATAAATAAATAGAAAAAACACCAATAACAGACACAGATGCCCAAATCCCTTCACAATGTGGCCCTACACCCCACCGACTAAATCACAGCTGGTTCATAACCAGTTCTTAAAATGAAGGTGATGCACTAGACCACGGGTCAGCAACGAACGATGTTCATTGGCCCTCCAGCTGATTTCATGTTTTTTTTCCCCAACGTGTCTTTTTTATTATTATTTCGCCTCCTGTGATTCCTGCCTAGCCTGAGTCAGTACAGTACTCTGCCTCCTGTGATTCCTGCCTAGCCGGAGTCAGTACAGTACTCTGCCTCCTGTGATTCCTGCCTAGCCTGAGTCAGTACAGTACTCTGCCTCCTGTGATTCCTGCCTAGCCGGAGTCAGTACAGTACTCTGCCTCCTGTGATTCCTGCCTAGCCTGAGTCAGTACAGTACTCTGCCTCCTGTGATTCCTGCCTAGCCTGAGTCAGTACAGTACTCTGCCTCCTGTGATTCCTGCCTAGCCTGAGTCAGTACAGTACTCTGCCTCCTGTGATTCCTGCCTAGCCTGAGTCAGTATTTTGTAATGCGTGAAATAGTGTCCACAAACAGGAAGTTGCTCTTTGTAAATCAAAACTAATTTATAGCCATCTTATCTTATAGGCATCACTGCCCGATCTGTAAATAACTGCAGAACTTATCTGTACATATTCTGCACAGAACTATACCCACCATAACTGATTTGTACATAATCTGTACATATCTATACTCAATTTTACACTGCCCTTATCTGTACATAACTGTTTTTAACGGCCCATACTGCACATACTGTGCATATTGCACTTTCTGCTATTTACACTTCTGATTGGATGCTAAAGTGTATTTCGTGACTCTGTATTAATACATGTATAATGACAATAAAATTGAATCCAAAAAAAAGTTAATATTTTGTAGCAAATGTTTTCACTGACCCCAGGGCTTCACCCTTTATGAATGTAGCAAACATCCTAAAAGATGAAAAATGTAGAGCATAAAAGGTCTACACATAATCCTGCATGGTATGTTAGAGCAAATTAAAAAATTGACCATATATGTCACAAAATATATAATTTATTTATTGGAGGATATGCAACACTGAAAAAAAACATCATCCACATAACCTGTTTTGAGAAGATATTTTAACTTACTGTGGCCTTAGCTATAACCCCTATGGAAAATCAGGATGTACAGGTGGCCGAGAAGTGGACACTCATATTGAGAGCAAAAACAGTTCCCCCTTCTGCTCTGCCTGTTTTAGAGACATGCAGCTCCATACTAGCATGAGAGTGACCCCCAGGTCAGGCTGCTTCTTGGCATCGCCTACGCCAAATTTCAAGGGGGGGGGGCATTGCAAAACATTTCTGTACTTACATTTAAGTTTCAACTAGACGCTTTTATCCAAAGCAACTTACATTTGTCAACTATCAGTTAGTTCAGGGCCAGTCTCCTCTATAATCTCTCCAATATAGGATTAAGTGCCTCAAGGGCACAACAGTGGTAGTCAGGATTCAGACCTACAATTTCAAGGTTGCTAGACTGCTAGCCAGGTTCCTTAACCACTACACCACCACTGTCCTCATTTAGTGTTTCACTTGTACTTCTAGAGCCATGTGTTGGCATCCTGAGAATTAGCAACCAATTTTTTTTTTTACAAAATTCTCATGCTGCACACCATGGTGGCTATAATGAGTGAAAAGATTATGATTTCACAAAAGGATAAAATATGAGAAGATGAAATATAAGCTATTCATGGGTGAGACTAATGAGGGAAAAGTATTTTGAGACTTTGGATTTGGCATCATGTGAGCAGTAACTTGCACTTTGTAGAGAAAAAACTGGAACAGCTTCAAGAGTTTGTGTCTGTGGTGGCCACACTGTCATGTTTTCCTGTGAAAGATTGTTACAGAAAACATAAGTTAAGAACCCTCTGAATTTAGTGTTTTATTATTTCCATGTGGTTTATGTTGTATTATATATTGGAAATCACAAATAAAAAAAATGTTGACAACACAGTTTCGTGCACAGACACACTTACCCAGAGTTGTTGTGTAGCAGTCCAGCGGACAGGTCTGTGAGACTAAAACAGACATATATATAAACAGTACATTTACATTTATACATTTAGGAGACACTTTTATCCAGGCAACTTACAACAAGAGGACTAACATTCAAACCATAACACAACTGAAACCTTACTTAATTGAAGTTATTCAAATTACAAATTACTGTGTGTAACACTTTGCAGTGCTTTGTTCTGTTTGGAAGATTTCACATGAAAATAATGAAAAATATCTTAAAACTTCAAATATCCATTTTTCAGACCACTAAGCAAATTGATTACTGTTAATTGTTTAATGTTGTACTGTACGTTTGGGGTTTTCTGTTCAGAAGTTCAGAAGTCAAACAATGAATCAATATTCTAATCTTTTTTGTGCTTCATGGAGTTGGATTGACTATGAGTGCCGGGGGTTACTGTGGACAGCTGTGTTGTAGCCCAGTTTTGATTCAGCCTGATGCAGCCTGCTTTGCTTGTGAGGCAGACATACAGTATTCAGAAGCTTACCATTTGAACAAGATTTCATTCTTACATCTTTCCCAATTATAGGCCTAGGCCTACCCAAAAGGTGTACAATATAGCAGGTAAAAGTGTACAATATAGTGTATGCATATTCATCATCAGGAATCTATGTCCATGTCATTTGTGACAAAGGGTTAATGTGTGCTGGTAATTTGACAGAAACATGAAATCTCTGGTTTCTAAATTTCTTTTACCGTTGTGCACATTGAAGAATTTTAAATGTCAAACCACATCAAACCATCTAAAAGCACAGTGCAGCATGTAGGCTACTGTTTTCAATGTGCCATGGTTATTTTATTAAATAATGTCTTTTATAAACATCTATATGCACATAACTACTCGAACTGGATGGACAAAAAATATATATTTTTACCATCAGAGAGACAGTAACATAGTGATAATATAAGCTGCTGTAGCAAATTCCTTTCGAAGCAAAGAGGATGCAAGCACAACAAGCCTGGGGATATTTGTAATTGGTGTTTAGTGATATGATGACAGGGTTTGTCACACATTTCACCAGTTCAATAGAAAGCTCTCTGAACCTCATATATGACCTATAATGATTCATTGTAAATGTAAGTGGCAGTGGTTATAGTGGTTAAAAAGTCTTGTAAAAGTCTCAGATCCCAACGGCAACTATTTTACCTGTTTGTTTCTTCCTACAGAGAATAAAGGCAAACACTAAGACACCCATAAGACACACAAACGCAGCAATAAGCACAGAGGGCAGTGTGGACGTTGTTGCTGAATCCCACTCACGATCTGAAGAGTATAGAGACATAAGGCTGGACACAAAGGTCAATAAAACACATCTGATCCTAAAGCATTCCCTGCAAACACACCAAGTTACATCTAACTTTCATTCACCAATATCTTCATGGGAATTTTCTTAAAGGAACACGTCACACACTGGTGAAGTCTTAAAAACTGTGCAAGTGGGTTTAAGTTTAAAAACAAATTTCTTCATAACGGTTGGTGAGTGAGGGCCAATATATATATGTCTACAGCTAAATACCTAAACTGATGTCTAGTTTGTTGTCCAGGCTGAGGTGCTCAGCTGTGCAGGTGTAGTGGTGATGCTGTAGTGGTGATGCTGTAGTTCCTCTGCGCCGACCTCCAGGCTCTTCCTCATCTGATATGTCTCATCTCCATTGGGTAGCAGCTCCCCTGCAGTGATCTGGTGGTCAGACACAGGCTGGCCATCTCTGAGCAGGGTCAGGTTAATGTGACGGGGGTAAAAGCCAGTGGCCAGGCAGGTCACTATCGCCCCTCCAGAGTCTTGCAATGTATTGTGCAGGAGCTTTAGTCTAGGCTTTACTGTAAAGATGACAGAAATTACACTAGATATTAAAGGACCATATATTGTTGCACTTAATTTAATAGAAATCAAGTATAAACATGCATCTTACAATGGTCCCACACCACCTAATCATATTAAACACTATATTGTTCATTGGTTATTGTAGCTGAAGAGTAGGCCTATATCCACAGAGTAAGATCATGAAGCAACATTTGGACCATGTCTAAGTCTGATTACCCTTCTTCAGAACACGCCTCTTCTCTTTGGCCAGGTGTTTCTTGAGGAGTTCAATGCAACGGGGATGGGAGATATATTGATAAACTAAATGCACATTGAAAGGCCATAGCCTCTCCAATGACTCTGGCAAACACCAGTCAGTATGAAGTGTGTTAAGCTGTGCATCGTAATAGTGGGCATCTCCGTCATCCCCATTGAAAGCGTCTCTTCTGATAAATCCTGTTTTGTCATTGTTCTGCAACACACATCCTGCAGTTCTCTGCAAAACATGAATTTCTCAGAAAGCACGAGAAAGAAAGTTGTTCAGACACAACAATCCATATCAGTCGGTTAGTTCTGGGTGTAACAGTACTTTAACAATATTTAATGCGCAACATAACTCAGAACTAGTAATAACTAATCAAATTTCTGCATAGCAAAATGATCACTTATCATTATCCAGCGTTTTAGCCCAAGGTTTTACTGTGTTTAGTACTGTAATTCAAAATATATGTATGATAGGGCAGTGTTTCCCAGACTTTTAACTGTTGCATACCCTGTGACACTTCGAGTCCTACTGAGCACCCCGACCACCCCTGCATCACAGACTGCTTGCTAAAGCACTAAATAGCCTCTATTTGCATAAATAAACAACATGCTACAGATGTGAACACATATTATTGGTTCACAAGGTAGAAGCAATTGGGTTGTATTGGGGATCATCTGAGTGTAAGATCTTTCCCCATATTATCTTTAACCTGGTGAGAGCTGTGAACCTATTCACAGATTTATTTTGTGTACCCCCTAGAATAGATAGATAGATAGAGATAGATAGATAGATAGATAGATAGATAGATAGATAGATAGATAGATAGATAGAGGTACTTTATTTATCCAGAAGGAAATTAAGGAAGAACTGATCCAAGGTCCCCCAGGTTTGACAACCACTGTGCTGGAGCATCAACTTTGTGTAAAATATTCTATTATTCAGTGACCCGTGTCACCCCATGTCACATAGCCTGGAGATCCAGAGGCACTACTGGTACATTTGAATTCGTTCTGTAGGTCCATCTGGCAATGGGCCATTGGGGCTCATTATGTTCCCAAATTCCATGCACCAATCACATTGATCTATCTGATATTAGTATTATATGAAGTGATATTAATATATGAAGTATTACTTTCCACTCCTATGCTGATGATACCCAGCTTTACCTTTCTATGAAGCCTAATGACTATATGCCAATGACTAAACTTGATGCATGTCTCCTAGACATCAAAACCTGGATGACTAATAATTTCCTTTGTTTAAATTCTGATAAAACTGAAGTTTAACACTCTACCCCATCACCAAAACTTACTCAGTGGCCTGTCACTGTCATGTAACGCAAAAGTTAAAGACCTCGGGGTAATTATTGACCAGGACCTTTCTCTAAATAGTCATGTA
>PYXC01000267.1:0-14882 GCA_015244755.2 Tenualosa ilisha
TGATGTGAACGTCTGGTTTAATGTATGCATAGCCACGTTCCAACTTTCCATGTGCCCAATATCCTCAATTTTTTCGTTGCAGGACCCACCGAATACTGAAGACGAGTGAACCACACTGAGGTATTTTTCACTGTGACACTGACTGATTTACAACAATCTGCCTTAAATCATACATTTTTAGAAACAGCATGAGACAACGTCTGGTTTAATGTATGCATAGCCACGTTCCAACTTTCCATGTGCCCAATATCCTCAATTTTTCGTTGCAGGACCCACCGAATCTGAAGACGAGTGAACCACACTGAGGTATTTTTCACTGTGACACTGACTGATTTACAACAATCTGCCTTAAATCATACATTTTTAGAAACAGCATGATGTGAACGTCTGGTTTAATGTATGCATAGCCACGTTCCAACTTTCCATGTGCCCAATATCCTCAATTTTTCGTTGCAGGACCCCACCAGAACTGATGCCGAGTGAACCAGATTGAGGTAAGTTTTACTGTGACTTTGCATGATTTACAACAATCTGCCTTAAATCATACATTTTTAGAAACAGCATGATGTGAACGTCTGGTTTAATGTATGCATAGCCACGTTCCAACTTTCCATGTGCCCAATATCCTCAATTTTTCATTGCAGGACCCCACCAAAACTGCTGCGAGTGAACCAGATTGAGGTATTTTTCACTGTGACACTGACTGATTTACAACAATCTGCCTAAATCATACATTTTCAGAAACAGCATGATGTGAACGTCTGGTTTAATGTATGCATAGCCAAGTTCCAACTTTCCATGTGCCCAATATCCTCAATTTTTCGTTGCAGGACCCCACCGAATCTGAAGACGAGTGAACCACACTGAGGTCTTTTTGACTGTGACACTGACCGATTTACAACAATCTGCCTTAAATCATACATTTTTAGAAACAGCATGAAGACAACGTTGGTTTAATGTATGCATAGCCACGTTCCAACTTTCCATGTGCCCAATATTCTCAATTTTTCGTTGCAGGACCCCACCGAATCTGAAGACGAGTGAACCACACTGAGGTATTTTTCACTGTGACGCTGACTGATTTACAACAATCTGCCTTAAATCATACATTTTCAGAAACAGCATGATGTGAACGTCTGGTTTAATGTATGCATAGCCACGTTCCAACTTTCCATGTGCCCAATATCCTCAATTTTTCGTTGCAGGACCCCACCAGAACTGATGCCGAGTGAACGAGATTGAGGTAAGTTTTACTGTGACTTTGCATGATTTACAACAATCTGCCTTAAATCATACTTTTTTAGAAACAGCATGATGTGAACGTCTGGTTTAATGTATGCATAGCCACGTTCCAACTTTCCATGTGCCCAATATCCTCAATTTTTCGTCGCAGGACCCCACCAAAACTGATGCAGAGTGAACCAGATTGAGGTAAGTTTCAGTGTGACTTTGCCTGATTTCCAAAAATCTACATTAAATCATACATTTTTAGAAACAGCATGATGTGAACGTCTGGTTTAATGTATGCATAGCCACGTTCCAACTTTCCATGTGCCCAATATCCTCAATTTTTCGTTGCAGGACCCCATCGAATCTGAAGACAAGTGAACCACACTGAGGTATTTTTCACTGTGACACTGACTGATTTACAACAATCTGCCTTAAATCATACATTTTCAGAAACAGCATGATGTGAACGTCTGGTTTAATGTATGCATAGCCACGTTCCAACTTTCCATGTGCCCAATATCCTCAATTTTTCATTGAAGGACCCCACCAAAACTGATGCTGAGTGAACCAGATGGAGGTAAGTTTTACTGTGACTTTGCCTGATTTCCAAAAATCTACATTAAATCATACATTTTTAGAAACAGCATGAAGACACCGTCTGATTTAATGTATGCATAGCCACGTTCCAACTTTCCATGTGCCCAATATCCTCAATTTTTCGTTGCAGGACCCCATCGAATCTGAAGACGAGTGAACCACACTGAGGTATTTTTCACTGTGACACTGACTGATTTACAACAATCTGCCTTAAATCATACATTTTCAGAAACAGCATGATGTGAACGTCTGGTTTAATGTATGCATAGCCACGTTCCAACTTTTCATGTGCCCAATATCCTCAATTTTTCATTGAAGGACCCCACCAAAACTGATGCTGAGTGAACCAGATGGAGGTAAGTTTTACTGTGACTTTGCCTGATTTCCAAAAATCTACATTAAATCATACATTTTTAGAAACAGCATGAAGACAACATCTGGTTTAATGTATGCATAGCCACGTTCCAACTTTCCATCTGCCCAATATCCTCAATTTTTCGTTGCAGGACCACACCGTATCTGAAGACGAGTGAACCACACTGAGGTATTTTTCACTGTGACACTGACTGATTTACAACAATCTGCCTTAAATCATACATTTTTAGAAACAGCATGAAGACAATGTCTGGTTTAATGTATGCATAGCCACGTTCCAACGTTCCATGTGCCCAATATCCTCAATTTTTCGTTGCAGGACCCCACCGAATCTGAAGACGAGTGAACCACACTGAGGTATTTTTCACTGTGACACTGACTGATTTACAACAATCTGCCTTAAATCATACAATTTTAGAAACAGCATGATGTGAACGTCTGGTTTAATGTATGCATAGCCACGTTCCAACTTTCCATGTGCCCAATATCCTCAATTTTTCGTTGCAGGACCCCACCAAAACTGATGCCGAGTGAACCAGATTGAGGTAAGTTTTACTGTGAGTTTGCCTGATTTCCAAAAATCTACATTAAATCATACGTTTTTAGAAACAGCATGAAGACACCGTCTGATTTAATGTATGCATAGCCACGTTCCAACTTTCCATGTGCCGAATATCCTCAATTTTTCGTTGCAGGACCCCACCGAATCTGAAGACGAGTGAACCACACTGAGGTATTTTTCACTGTGACACTGACTGATTTACAACAATCTGCCTTAAATCATACATTTTCAGAAACAGCATGATGTGAACGTCTGGTTTAATGTATGCATAGCCACGTTCCAACTTTCCATGTGCCCAATATCCTCAATTTTTCGTTGCAGGACCCCACCAGAACTGATGCCGAGTGAACGAGATTGAGGTAAGTTTTACTGTGACTTTGCATGATTTACAACAATCTGCCTTAAATCATACATTTTTAGAAACAGCATGATGTGAACGTGTGGTTTAATGTATGCATAGCCACGTTCCAACTTTTCATGTGCCCAATATCCTCAATTTTTTGTTGCAGGACCCCATCGAATCTGAAGACGAGTGAACTACACTGAGGTATTTTTCACTGTGACAATGACTGATTTACAACAATCTGCCTTAAATCATACAATTTTAGAAACAGCATGATGTGAAGGTCTGGTTTAATGTATGCATAGCCACGTTCCAACTTTCCATGTGCCCAATATCCTCAATTTTTTGTTGCAGGACCCCACCAAAACTGAAGACGAGTGAACCACACTGAGGTATTTTTCACTGTGACACTGACTGATTTACAACAATCTGCCTTAAATCATACATTTCTAGAAACAGCATGAAGTGAGCGTCTGGTTTAATGTATGCATAGCCACGTTCCAACTTTCCATGTGCCCAATATCCTCAATTTTTCGTTGCAGGAACCCACCAAAACTGATGTCGAGTGAACCAGATTGAGGTAAGTTTTACTGTGACTTTGCCTGATTTCCAAAAATGTACATTAAATCATACATTTTTAGAAACAGCATGAAGACAATGTCTGGTTTAATGTATGCATAGCCACGTTCCAACTTTGCATGTCCCCAATACCCTCAATTTTTCGTTGCAGGACCTCACCAGAACTGAAGACGAGTGAACTACACTGAGGTATTTTTCACTGTGACACTGACTGATTTACAACAATCTGCCTTAAATCATACATTTTTAGAAACAGCATGATGTGAACGTCTGGTTTAATGTATGCATAGCCACGTTCCAACTTTCCATGGGCCCAATATCCTCAATTTTTCGTTGCAGGACCCCACCAGAACTGATGCCGAGTGAACGAGATTGAGGTAAGTTTTACTGTGACTTTGCATGATTTACAACAATCTGCCTTAAATCATACATTTTTAGAAACAGCATGATGTGAACGTGTGGTTTAATGTATGCATAGCCACGTTCCAACTTTTCATGTGCCCAATATCCTCAATTTTTTGTTGCAGGACCCCACCGAATCTGAAGACGAGTGAACTACACTGAGGTATTTTTCACTGTGACAATGACTGATTTACAACAATCTGCCTTAAATCATACAATTTTAGAAACAGCATGATGTGAAGGTCTGGTTTAATGTATGCATAGCCACGTTCCAACTTTCCATGTGCCCAATATCCTCAATTTTTTGTTGCAGGACCCCACCAAAACTGAAGACGAGTGAACCACACTGAGGTATTTTTCACTGTGACACTGACTGATTTACAACAATCTGCCTTAAATCATACATTTTTAGAAACAGCATGAAGTGAACGTCTGGATTAATGTATGCATAGCCACGTTCCAGCTTTCCATGTGCCCAATATCCTGAATTTTTCGTTGCAGGACCCCACCAAAACTGATGCCGAGTGAACCAGATTGACGTAAGTTTTACTGTGACTTTGCCTGATTTCCAAAAATCTACATTAAATCATACATTTTTAGAAACAGCATGAAGACACCGTCTTGTTTAATGTATGCATAGCCACGTTCCAACTTTCCATGTGCCCAATATCCTCAATTTTTCGTTGCAGGAACCCACCGAATCTCATGACGAGTGAACAACACTGAGGTATTTTTCACTGTGACACTGACTGATTTACAACAATCTGCCTTAAATCATACATTTTTAGAAACAGCATGAAGTGAACGTCTGGTTTAATGTATGCATAGCCACGTTCCAGCTTTCCATGTGCCCAATATCCTCAATTTTTCGTTGCAGAACCCCACCGAATCTGAAGACGAGTGAACTACACTGAGGTATTTTTCACTGTGACAATGACTGATTTACAACAATCTGCCTTAAATCATACATTTTCAGAAACAGCATGATGTGAACGTCTGGTTTAATGTATACATAGCCACGTTCCAACTTTCCATGTGCCCAATATCCTCAATGTTTCGTTGCAGGAACCCACCGAATCTGAAGACGAGTGAACCACACTGAGGTATTTTTCACTGTGACACTGACTGATTTACAACAATCTGCCTTAAATCATACATTTCTAGAAACAGCATGAAGTGAACGTCTGGTTTAATGTATGCATAGCCACGTTCCAACTTTCCATGTGCCCAATATCCTCAATTTTTCGTTGCAGGAACCCACCAAAACTGATGTCGAGTGAACCAGATTGAGGTAAGTTTTACTGTGACTTTGCCTGATTTCCAAAAATGTACATTAAATCATACATTTTTAGAAACAGCATGAAGACAATGTCTGGTTTAATGTATGCATAGCCACGTTCCAACTTTGCATGTGCCCAATATCCTCAATTTTTCATTGCAGGACCTCACCGAATCTGAAGACGAGTGAACCACACTGAGGTATTTTTCACTGTGACACTGACTGATTTACAACAATCTGCCTTAAATCATACAATTTTAGAAACAGCATGATGTGAACGTCTGGTTTAATGTATGCATAGCCACGTTCCAACTTTCCATGTGCCCAATATGCTCAATTTTTTGTTGCAGGACCCCACCAAAACTGAAGACGAGTGAACCACACTGAGGTATTTTTCATTGTGACACTGACTGATTTACAACAATCTGCCTTAAATCATACATTTCTAGAAACAGCATTAAGTGAACGTCTGGTTTAATGTATGCATAGACACGTTCCAACTTTCCATGTGCCCAATATCCTCAATTTTTCGTTGCAGGAACCCACCAAAACTGATGTCGAGTGAACCAGATTGAGGTAAGTTTTACTGTGACTTTGCCTGATTTCCAAAAATGTACATTAAATCATACATTTTTAGAAACAGCATGAAGACAATGTCTGGTTTAATGTATGCATAGCCACGTTCCAACTTTCCATGTGCCCAATATCCTCAATTTTTCGTTGCAGGACCTCACCGAATCTGAAGACGAGTGAACCAGATTAAGGTAAGTTTTACTGTGACGTTCACTGATTTCCAACAATCTGCCTTAAAGGGACGTTCAGGCAAGTTTTCTCCCACAAAATGGTACCGATGTCGGCTACGCAATTCCGGTGATATGAGGCGAGGAAATGTTAATATTTATATTTCATTTTTTAAAATAAAAATAATGTTTAAACAGTGGGTAGTGTAGTAGATGTAAACTTCATTCATATGTTACATTCAGAAATATTATGTATAACGTTATTCTCGTGAATGAATGAGGCTCAAACAGAGTCTCTTCGTAAACCACAGTCAAACACAAACTGAAGAAATAAATACTTGAGTTCTTGTCGATTTTCAGTTATCTCAAAGTACATTTTAAATGATTTTATTCAGTTAATCGTTAAGTCTTTTCGGGAGACTGCGGCACATAATGGCTACAGGCTACATCTGGGCTGTATGGCATATCCACCTTATGTGCGATACAACAATGTGTGGCGCCATGACGACCATTCCTGTTTCCCACTTCCGTCGCCGTTGTAGCAACTATTGGACTGGACTGCTAGCGACATAGTAGCCAACATGAGTTCAGGCTCTACTCGTTCGGTTGTTGGCTGCAGTAACAGCAGCAACAAGATCAGAGACTTTATAAAAGCAGAGTGCTACACACACATAGAGTAACCAGGAGAGAGTGCCTTTGTCAGCCACCGTACTCTCTACATATCATGCCAGCCAGTAGGCGTTCTGGAATGGCTTGCAGCGCTGAGGCTAAAATATCCTCCAAAGAAGGTGTACGTTTGCTCACATCACTTCGTAAATAAGCGACCAACGGATGAACACCCAAATCCCGAACTCTTTCTTGGTTATGAGAGACCTGTGCAGAAGAAGAGGCGGACAATTGTTCGTGGGGAAACATCCGGTGAGTGAATATCAGTAACGTTACAGGAGCTAGCTATCCGGCTAGCGACAGTTTTCTGCTAACATCAACTCAACTGCAGTGTAGCATTCTAAATGTTTGCTACTTACTGGCTGTTGTTTACATTTTGAGCCTCGCTTACTTGTTACAAACATTATCGTATTGTTTTGCAGTCAAACGCATGGTCTAGTTAATAGTAATAATATAACGTTACCGGTGTAGTGGTGATGCTAGAAACCTACAACATATAGAGTACTAACTTCTGTATTTGTGTAACGTTAGATGACACAGTAGTATGTGTACGTATATTTGTTTGGATGCCTTCTGTTCATGTGCCTTTATGTGTATGCTACTGGACACCTTCATTTCATTCGGGATACATAAAGTATCTCTATCTATCCATCTAACAATGCGTGGTTATTGGTTTTTAAGTAACTTACAATTGCCACCAGGAATGTGTTGCATTGTTATCAACTATTTACTCTTCTCTTAAATGTCAGAAATGTCAACCGAACCATTAAACACTTTTATGAATTAACCACTTTTAAATGTCCTTTTGTTAACATCTGATGCAGCTCAATTGTAATACAAAGTGGGTGACATGGTGTAGAAATTTGTGAACTTATCTGAGTGCAATGTTTTACAGCAGTAGCAGAGGAGGTGAGCCAGGAGGATGAAGTTCCTGAGGAATCTCACAGGACTGTGGCCACACAATGGGAAGACCCTTCTCTCTGGGATCCCAGTTATGCAAGAAGCCAGGGAGTGGATGCACCAATACAGAATCATGTGATGACGGATGGAGCCACACAATCTGGAGAATTCAGCCATTTAATGCTCCAGAGTGATGCTGATGCATACCTGTACACAGGGCTCCCACTAGACACATTCAACACTCTTGTGTCAACATTAGAAAGGTTTTGAAATGGGACTCAGTGCGTGATCAAATTGTTATGACAATCATGAAACTGAAATTAAACCGTGTGCTGGGAGACCTCAGTAGACAGTTCCATGTGTCACAGAGTGTTGCCAGTAGAATCATCACACACTGGATTGATAAAATGGAGGAAGGCCTGCGACCCCTTATTGTCTGGCTACCAAGAAACCATCAAGGCAACAATGCCGGCTTCATTTCAGAAGTTTTTTCCAAATACCACCTGTGTCATTGACTGTGTTAAAGCATGTTGCAGAAGCCCAAAAATCTTGACTCTAGAGGTGAGTCCTACAGCCATTATTATTCCCATAGCACAATCAAGTACCTTGTTGGAATTGCCCCCTGTGGATTAATCATGTTTATATCATCTGCCTATGGAGGACACGCCAGTGACAAGTACATCACCATGAACTCTGGTGTCCTGGACTACTTAAGGCCTGGAGATGAAGTCATGGCAGATCGAGGCTTTTTAATTCGGGACATTCTCTTTGAGAGAAGAGTGAACTTGGTTCTGCCTGCTTTCACCAGAGGTGGTGGTCAGTTAACGGTGGAACAGGTTACCAGCACACGAAGAATCGCAAATGTTCGAATTCACGTTGAGCGAGCTATTAGGCGATTAAAAGTTTACAAGATCTTGTCCCAGGTAGTACCCATAAACATGTCACCAAAGATGGACAAAATCCTTCGCATCTGTGCTGCCTTAGCCAACTGTAGAGATGACCTCATTCGTTAATTGTCTTGTCATTGTCTTGACACGTTTACAAACACATTAGTATTGACTGTAGTGTTTACTCTCTACCACCTTATTGTATCCCTGTTGTTTTCTCTTCCTCTGGCAGCTGGGCCTGGTTGGCCCATGTCATTGCAGCAGCAGTAGCAGCAGCAACAACAGTAGTGCTTTAACTACCCTTGTGATAAAATTGTTTTGTAATGTACATTCATAACATTTAGGTAATTATTAATGTCATACATACATTAAATCAATAACATATTTAATATATATGTTCATATTTCAACATGTGTACAGTATATTTGATTACAGTTGTGTAAATATTAGTGGAAATAACAGTGGAAATATTGTGTACATATTAGTGAATATTAGTGGAAATATTGTGTAAATATAGTGAATATTCGTTTTTTTTAAGATATTTCATATTTTTAACATTTAATCTTTTTTAACAATAAAACTGATTGAGAGGGTGCTCTTGTTATGATATTTTAGTGTCTGAATTCCTTTTCTAGGAATTCATTATGTTTGCATATGTGCTATGCAGATT
Organism: Tenualosa ilisha; assembly: GCA_015244755.2. Taxonomy (NCBI): domain Eukaryota; kingdom Metazoa; phylum Chordata; class Actinopteri; order Clupeiformes; family Clupeidae; genus Tenualosa; species Tenualosa ilisha. The sequence goes on from PYXC01000267.1 coordinate 9,231, forward strand.
CAGTCACTGACCAACAAACTCATTGACAAGCTGAGGCAACATTGTGGAGAAGTAAAATTCAATTCAATTCAATTCAATTCAGTTTTATTTATACAGCGCCTTTTACAATAGTATTGTCTCATGGCGCTTCACAGAAGGAGCACCCAAGAGCAACAGGGGCAAGGAAAAACTCCCTTATGTTCAGTTAATCTAGGAAGAAACCTTGGGCAGATCCACGACTCAAGGGGCTAACCCAACTGCCAGGGGTCATGGAGAAAAATTACAATCAGTAGTAACCATGACAGACTATAAGTTGCCTATGGTTTAGCTAAGGTTCATAATAGTTCATAATAGAGTATTATCCCACTTTTACATTACATGGTAATCAGTCTATAGGTGGTTATCAGGAATTATGGCTGGACAATGTAGCAGCGGCCAGGCATAGTGACAAACTCGAAGGAGTGAGATGGGTCATGGGGGTAACAGTAAGGGTCCATTTGACAGCGCCATTGTGAGGGGGGGTCAATCACGAAGCCTCAGGAAGGGGAGTCGGGCCCAGCATCGGCGTCCAGGAAGGTCCTCTGTGATGGGGAGTCGGTCCTGACATGGGCCTCCCGTAGTGTTGGTTGTAGTCCACTCAGGAGGGGAGGGTGAGAGGAGTCCGCCAGAATGAGGCAGGGATGACACTCAGCAAAGATAATTGTGGACAGAGGAAAATAGTGAATTAGGCCAGGCTCACACATCAGAAAGCAAATGTGTAATTTGGGCATACATACATGTGTATAAAATATATATATATACATATAAATATTGAGAGAGAGCTGAAGGAGAGAGAGAGGGAGTTGTACGGCATGACACATGAAGGTTGTGCGGCGGCGCTAGGCTATAGCAGCATAACTAAGGTATGATGCATGGTAAACCAGCACCACTGCAGGGATGGTCAGTGGCTGCCATGCCTCGCAACTGGGGGCAACAGCAGAGGCAGTCCCTTCCAAAAGACCCATGAGAAGTGATGATTTGCCATGCACCATCCCTAACTATGGGAAACAGTAAAGAGGAAGGTTTTAAGTCTAGACTTAAAGGTATTGAGAGTGTCCGCTTGTCGAATGTGGAGGGGGAGATTATTCCACAGGAGGGGTGCACGGTAACAAAAGGCTCTTCCTCCTATCGTAGATTTTGATATTCTTGGGATTACAAGGAGACCAGCATTTTGGGATCTTAGGGTTCTAGGAGGGTGGTAAGGGACAAGTAAGTCTTTAATATATGTTGGTGCATCGCCCTTGAGGGCTTTGTAGGTTAGGAGGAGTATTTTAAAATCAATTCGACTTTTAATAGGGAGCCAATGTAGGGAAGCAAGGATAGGAGAGATATGTTCGTATTTTTTAGTACTGGTGAGAGTTCGGGCCGCAGCATTTTGTATTAGTTGTAGGTTTTTGATGCAAGTATTGCTACACCCAGAGAACAGAGCATTGCAATAGTCGAGCCTGGAAGTAATAAATGCGTGTATTAATTTTTCAGCATCCTCAAAGGATAAGAACTTTCTAACCTTAGCAATATTTCATAGGTGAGAAAATCTTTTCAGATGTGCTACCCTCTCCTGAACATAAAGCTCATCAAATGGTACAGAGAATGAAATGGTGTCATTTGGGCTCCAGATAAACAATTTGGCCATCCTAAGGCCGGTACAAAACATGCCCAGCTGCACCTGCATGTAGTATCCGTGGACACCTGTTTTTTGAAGTTGTGGTACTCCATCTATTAGCTTCACATCACTGCCATTTTGGGTAAGCTGATACAAGAGGGTGGGATAGAGCTTGTTGGGGACTGGGCATTTTATTTCCAGTAGGACAGAGGAGTCGATCACCCCATCTGGACTTGCGGAGAGCCATGTGTGTAATGTTCATGCCCTGCTCTTTAAGAGTATTCAAATGTCTGCCCTATCAACTTTCGATGGTACTTTAGGCGCCTACCATGGTGACCATGGGTAACGGGGAATCAGGGTTCGATTCCGGAGAGGGAGCCTGAGAAACGGCTACCACATCCAAGGAAGGCAGCAGGCGCGCAAATTACCCATTACCGACACGGTGAGGTAGTGACGAAAAATAACAATACAGGTCTCTTTCGAGGCCCTGTAATTGGAATGAGCGTATCCTAAACCCATGGGCAAGGACCCATTGGAGGGCAAGTCTGGTGCCAGCAGCCGCGGTAATTCCAGCTCCAATAGCGTATATTAAAGTTGCTGCAGTTAAAAAGCTCGTAGTTGGATTTCGGGAGTGGGCTGGCGGTCCGCCGCGAGGCGTGCCACCGTCTGTCCCGTACCCCTGCCTCCCGGCGCTCCCCGGATGCCCTTAGCTGGGTGTCCGACGGGGCCCGGAGCATTTACTTTGAAAAAATTAGAGTGTTCAAAGCAGGCCGCAGCACGCCTGAATACCGCAGCTAGGAATAATGGAATAGGACTCCGGTTCTATTTTGTGGGTTTTCGGAACCAGGGCCATGATTAAGAGGGACGGCCGGATTGAAATTTTTCAATTTCAGGATCCAGAGGCGTTCTGCTCTCCCACTCTGTGCTAAAGCCAAGCCAGGGTTACTTTCAGGACCACAGACCAGCCAAGGTAAGTAGTGTCTGAAGCTGGGACTGGGGCTGGCAGTCAGGCCTTGGTGTTGGGGCTGGGGCTGGAGCTGGAGCTGGAGCTGGGGCCTGGTGTTGGGGCTGGGGCAGTGTCTGTCAGCCCCAGCTGGAAGTCAGGCCTTGGTCATAGGGGCAGGGGCTGGGGCTGGCAGTCAGGCCTTGGGTGTTGGTGTTAGTGTTAGCGTTAGTGTTGGCGTTAGTGTTGGTGTTGGTGTTGGTGGTGGTGCTGGAGCTGGAGCTGTGGCTGGGGCCTGGTGTTGGGGCTGGGGCAGTGTGTGTCAGCCCCAGCTGGAAGTCAGGCCTTGGTCATAGGGGCAGGGGCAGGGGCTGGGGCTGGCAGTCAGGCCTTGGGTGTTGGTGTTAGTGTTAGCGTTGGTGTTGGTGCTGGTGCTGGAGCTGGAGCTGGAGCTGTGGCTGGGGCCTGGTGTTGGGGCTGGGGCAGTGTCTGTCAGCCCCAGCTGGAAGTCAGGCCAGTGTTGGTGTTGGTTGGTGCTGGGGCTGGGGCTGGGGAAGGGGCAGAGGCAGGGGCATGGGGAGCTCTACTTCTTACCAAAAGCATAAATATTTTTATTTGAATGTATTTATATTTATTTATTTTTCCTCCCCGCCCCCAATTTCAGGATCCAGTTCTGCTCTCCCCCTCTGTGCTAAAGTCAAGCCAGGATTGCTTTCAAGACCACAGACCAGCCAAGGTAAGTAGTGTTGTGCATCTGAAAATGTTGAGGCTGGGATTGGGCCTGGCACTCAGGCCTTGGGTCTTGGGTGCTGGTGCTGGTTCTAGGGGCAGGTGGCAGGGGCAGTCTCTGACGGCCAGTCCTTGGGCGTTGGGGCTGGGTTTTGGCTGTGGGCATTGGGCTAGGGGTGGGGGTTGGGGTGTGGGGCTAGGTTTAGGTTTGGGCCACGGGCAGGCGCTGGAGGTGGCTAACTGTGTGCTGGGCGTTGGGCTGGGGCCGGGCAAGCGTCTGGCGGCCAGTCCTTGGGCGTTGCTGCTGGGTTTAGGCTGTGGGCATTGGGCTGGGGGTGAGGGTTGGGGTGTGGGGCTATGGTTGGGGTGTGGGCTAGGTTTAGGTTTGGGCCACGGGCAGGCGCTGGAGGTGGCTAACTGTGTGCTGGGCGTTGGGCTGGGGCCGGGCAAGCGTCTGACGGCCAGTCCTTGGGCGTTGCTGCTGGGTTTAGGCTGTGGGCATTGGGCTGGGGGTGAGGGTTGGGGTGTGGGGCTATGGTTGGGGTGTGGGGCTAGGTTTAGGTTTGGGCCACGGGCAGGCGCTGGAGGTGGCTAACTGTGTGCTGGGCGTTGGGCTGGGGCCGGGCAAGCGTCTGACGGCCAGTCCTTGGGCGTTGCTGCTGGGTTTAGGCTGTGGGCATTGGGCTGGGGGTGAGGGTTGGGGTGTGGGGCTATGGTTGGGGTGTGGGGCTAGGTTTAGGTTTGGGCCACGGGCAGGCGCTGGAGGTGGCTAACTGTGTGCTGGGCGTTGGGCTGGGGCCGGGCAAGCGTCTGACGGCCAGTCCTTGGGCGTTGCTGCTGGGTTTAGGCTGTGGCATTGGGCTGGGGTGAGGGTTGGGTGTGGGCTATGGTTGGGGTGTGGGCTAGGTTTAGGTTTGGGCCACGGGCAGGCGCTGGGGTGACTAACTGTGTGCTGGGCGTTGGGCGGGGCCGGGCAAGCGTCTGACGGCCAGTCCTTGGGCGTTGCTGCTGGGTTTAGGCTGTGGGCATTGGGCTGGGGGTGAGGGTTGGGGTGTGGGGCTATGGTTGGGGTGTGGGGCTAGGTTTAGGTTTGGGCCACGGGCAGGCGCTGGGGGTGACTAACTGTGTGCTGGGCGTTGGGCTGGGCCGGGCAAGCGTCTGACGGCCAGTCCTTGGGCGTTGCTGCTGGGTTTAGGCTGTGGGCATTGGGCTGGGGTGAGGGTTGGGGTGTGGGGCTATGGTGGGTGTGGGCTAGGTTTAGGTTTGGGCCACGGGCAGGCGCTGGGGGTGACTAACTGTGTGCTGGGCGTTGGGCTGGGCCGGGCAAGCGTCTGACGGCCAGTCCTTGGGCGTTGCTGCTGGGTTTAGGCTGTGGGCATTGGGCTGGGGGTGAGGGTTGGGGTGTGGGGCTATGGTTGGGGTGTGGGCTAGGTTTAGGTTTGGGCCACGGGCAGGCGCTGGGGGGACTAACTGTGTGCTGGGCGTTGGGCTGGGGCCGGGCAAGCGTCTGACGGCCAGTCCTTGGGCGTTGCTGCTGGGTTTAGGCTGTGGGCATTGGGCTGGGGGTGAGGGTTGGGGTGGGGCTATGGTTGGGGTGTGGGGCTAGGTTTAGGTTTGGGCCACGGGCAGGCGCTGGAGGTGCTAACTGTGTGCTGGGCGTTGGGCTGGGGCCGGGCAAGCGTCTGACGGCCAGTCCTTGGGCGTTGCTGCTGGGTTTAGGCTGTGGGCATTGGGCTGGGGGTGAGGGTTGGGGTGTGGGGCTATGGTTGGGTGTGGGGCTAGGTTTAGGTTTGGGCCACGGGCAGGCGCTGGAGGTGGCTAACTGTGTGCTGGGCGTTGGGCTGGGGCCGGGCAAGCGTCTGACGGCCAGTCCTTGGGCGTTGCTGCTGGGTTTAGGCTGTGGGCATTGGGCTGGGGGTGAGGGTTGGGTGTGGGGCTATGGTTGGGGTGTGGGCTAGGTTTAGGTTTGGGCCACGGGCAGGCGCTGGGGGTGACTAACTGTGTGCTGGGCGTTGGGCTGGGGCCGGGCAAGCGTCTGACGGCCAGTCCTTGGCGTTGCTGCTGGGTTTAGGCTGTGGGCATTGGGCTGGGGGTGAGGGTTGGGGTGTGGGGCTATGGTTGGGGTGTGGGGCTAGGTTTAGGTTTGGGCCACGGGCAGGCGCTGGGGTGACTAACTGTGTGCTGGGCGTTGGGCTGGGGCCGGGCAAGCGTCTGGACGGCCAGTCCTTGGGCGTTGCTGCTGGGTTTAGGCTGTGGGCATTGGGCTGGGGGTGAGGGTTGGGGTGTGGGGCTATGGTTGGGTGTGGGGCTAGGTTTAGGTTTGGCCACGGGCAGCGCTGGGGTGCTAACTGTGTGCTGG
>PYXC01000268.1:0-13356 GCA_015244755.2 Tenualosa ilisha
TCCATAAGCACTCTGTCAGAATCAGCACCCTAGACAGCAGTGTCATTTTACACCTGTGGTGAGAGCACTTATAACTCCATTAAGCCTTGAAGATGGCACATAAACGATGAATTAGTTAGCGATAAACGTAGATTGACGGTCAGCTTATTCGTATTCCGCATCCTTCTAAACTAGCGAGATGGGTGGATGATATGAGGCTATTGCCAGCAGTCAGCCATGTTGATATCATCAACTACTCTGTCCTGTCAGAGGGTGTTGATGGTGAAGAACTTCTGAGAAGTTCTGAGGCATACAGTTATTTTCACAGCAATAAAGTGGGGCGTGTTTTGGTACACACACATGGGCTACCCAAGGCTAAATATAGCGCTTGGGCTACGATACAACAAAGCGGAGTAGTGGAGACATTAGGATGCTCCTGTATTGCCGGTTTAGGGAGATCGTGCAGTCATGCAGCAGTTGTTCTGTGGAAGGTATGGATATATTGTTGTTCTATATATTTTCCCTGTACGAATTACAAATAAAATTTTCATAATTGAGTCATTCTGCATGGTGTTTTCCGGAATACCGCTCTGAGGTGCTGAATAAGATGATCCATTGGCCATCAAAATAGGTTCCCTTGCTGTGTTGTTATTACAGATTGAGAATGCAGTTATCACTGGAAAAACAGGGCTTGCTTGTACTGATGCACAGCGCAGTTGGAATGAAGGGACAGTCAGAAATCTTGAGCTAAAACCACTCCAAGACATCAGATTCAGCCACCACAGGGCAGGGAGCGAATTTAACGAAAGTATCTTGCAAGCACACCCTCTACCTCCCATCTCACGATATCTGTCTCTTTCTGAGTTTAAAGAGCTTGTTGATAGTGATCCAGCACAACCACTGTTCCTACTAAAGAACTGTCTGTTGGGCAAGTGCTACAGCATTAATCCTGTTGCCCAACCCAATCTTGCAAACACTGCAGTTGATGTCCGGTTAGTAGGACCGCATCAGACTCACAACTGTCCTGACATTCTATGTGAGCCATGCAAAGCCTTCTGTGAGTTGTTTGTGCAGGTGAACAACACACAGGCGGCTAGGTTGGAGTTGGAGACAAGACAGCAGAGTGCTTCAGAACTGTGGCACAGTGCAAGAAAATTGAGATTAACAGCCAGCTCTGCTAAAAAGGTTCCATCCAAAGCATCCACCAATCCTGATAAATTTCTGGGAGAGCACATGTACCCCTCATTTTGTGGTAACTATACCACGTACTATGGAAAGGAGAATGCCAGACACTGGCACAATTCACCACCGCCAGCCCCAGGGGGCCTGGTACTGCCCGGTACTGCAAACACCAGGCTTGGCCCCAGAGGCCAGGGACTGACCGCCAGACACTGCCCCTGCCCCAGCCCTACTCCAAGCACACGATTAACCCCCGCCAGCCCCTGCCCATGCCCCAAACCTAACCCTTGGCCCGTGCACCCAAGGACTGACTGCCAGACACTGCCCCTGCCCCAGCCCTTCTCCCAGCACACGATTAACCCCCGCCAGTCCCTGCCCATGCCCCAAACCTAACCCTTGGCCCGTGCACCCAAGGACTAACTGCCAGACACTGCCCCTGCCCCAGCCCTTCTCCCAGCACACAGTTAGTCACCCCCAGCGCCTGCCGGTGGCCCAAACCTAAACCTAGCCCCACACCCCAACCATAGCCCCACACCCCAACCCTCATCCCCAGCCCAATGCCCACAGCCTAAACCCAGCAGCAACGCCCAAGGACTGGCCGTCAGACGCTTGCCCGGCCCCAGCCCAACGCCCAGCACACAGTTAGTCACCCCCAGCGCCTGCCCGTGGCCCAAACCTAAACCTAGCCCCACACCCCAACCATAGCCCCACACCCCAACCCTCACCCCCAGCCCAATGCCCAAAGCCTAAACCCAGCAGCAACGCCCAAGGACTGGCCGTCAGACGCTTGCCCGGCCCCAGCCCAACGCCCAGCACACAGTTAGCCACCTCCAGCGCCTGCCCGTGGCCCAAACCTAAACCTAGCCCCACACCCCAACCATAGCCCCACACCCCAACCCTCACCCCCAGCCCAATGCCCACAGCCTAAACCCAGCAGCAACGCCCAAGGACTGGCCGTCAGACGCTTGCCCGGCCCCAGCCCAACGCCCAGCACACAGTTAGCCACCTCCAGCGCCTGCCCGTGGCCCAAACCTAAACCTAGCCCCACACCCCAACCATAGCCCCACACCCCAACCCTCACCCCCAGCCCAATGCCCACAGCCTAAACCCAGCAGCAACGCCCAAGGACTGGCCGCCAGACGCTTGCCTGGCCCCAGCCCAACGCCCAGCACACAGTTAGCCACCTCCAGCGCCTGCCCGTGGCCCAAACCTAAACCTAGCCCCACACCCCAACCATAGCCCCACACCCCAACCCTCACCCCCAGCCCAATGCCCACAGCCTAAACCCAGCAGCAACGCCCAAGGACTGGCCGTCAGACGCTTGCCCGGCCCCAGCCCAACGCCCAGCACACAGTTAGTCACCCCCAGCGCCTGCCCGTGGCCCAAACCTAAACCTAGCCCCACACCCCAACCATAGCCCCACACCCCAACCCTCACCCCCAGCCCAATGCCCACAGCCTAAACCCAGCAGCAACGCCCAAGGACTGGCCGTCAGACGCTTGCCCGGCCCTAGCCCAACGCCCAGCACACAGTTAGTCACCCCCAGCGCCTGCCCGTGGCCCAAACCTAAACCTAGCCCCACACCCCAACCATAGCCCCACACCCCAACCCTCACCCCCAGCCCAATGCCCACAGCCTAAACCCAGCAGCAACGCCCAAGGACTGGCCGTCAGACGCTTGCCCGGCCCCAGCCCAACACCCAGCACACAGTTAGTCACCCCCAGCGCCTGCCCGTGGCCCAAACCTAAACCTAGCCCCACACCCCAACCATAGTCCTACACCCCAACCCTCACCCCCAGCCCAATGCCCACAGCCTAAACCCAGCAGCAACGCCCAAGGACTGGCCGTCAGACGCTTGCCCGGCCCCAGCCCAACGCCCAGCACACAGTTAGCCACCTCCAGCGCCTGCCCGTGGCCCAAACCTAAACCTAGCCCCACACCCCAACCATAGTCCTACACCCCAACCCTCACCCCCAGCCCAATGCCCACAGCCTAAACCCAGCAGCAACGCCCAAGGACTGGCCGTCAGACGCTTGCCCGGCCCCAGCCCAACGCCCAGCACACAGTTAGCCACCTCCAGCGCCTGCCCGTGGCCCAAACCTGAACCTAGCCCCACACCCCAACCATAGCCCCACACCCCAACCCTCACCCCCAGCCCAATGCCCACAGCCTAAACCCAGCAGCAACGCCCAAGGACTGGCCGTCAGACGCTTGCCCGGCCCCAGCCCAACGCCCAGCACACAGTTAGTCACCCCCAGCGCCTGCCCGTGGCCCAAACCTAAACCTAGCCCCACACCCCAACCATAGCCCCACACCCCAACCCTCACCCCCAGCCCAATGCCCACAGCCTAAACCCAGCAGCAACGCCCAAGGACTGGCCGTCAGACGCTTGCCCGGCCCCAGCCCAACGCCCAGCACACCGCCTCTTCTTCTGCACAGGTCTCTCATAACCAAGAAAGAGTTCGGGATTTGGGTGTTCATCCGTTGGTCGCTTATTTACGAAGTGATGTGAGCAAACGTACACCTTCTTTGGAGGATATTTTAGCCTCAGCGCCGCAAGCCATTCCAGAACGCCTACTGGCTGGCATGATATGTAGAGAGTACGGTGGCTGACAAAGGCACTCTCTCCTGGTTACTCTATGTGTGTGTAGCACTCTGCTTTTATAAAGTCTCTGATCTTGTTGCTGCTGTTACTGCAGCCAACAACCGAACGAGTAGAGCCTGAACTCATGTTGGCTACTATGTCGCTAGCAGTCCAGTCCAATAGTTGCTACAACGGCGACGGAAGTGGGAAACAGGAATGGTCGTTATGGCGCCACACATTGTTGTATCGCACATAAGGTGGATATGCCATACAGCCCAGATGTAGCCTGTAGCCATTATGTGCCGCAGTCTCCCGAAAAGACTTAACGATTAACTGAATAAAATCATTTAAAATGTACTTTGAGATAACTGAAAATCGACAAGAACTCAAGTATTTATTTCTTCAGTTTGTGTTTGACTGTGGTTTACAAAGAGACTCTGTTTGAGCCTCATTCATTCATGAGAATAACGTTATACATAATATTTCTGAATGTAACATGTGAATGAAGTTTACATCTACTACACTACCCACTGTTTAAACATTATTTTTATTTTAAAAAATGAAATATAAATATTAACATTTCCTCGCCTCATATCACCGGAATTGCGTAGCCGACATCGGTACCATTTTGTGGGAGAAAACTTGCCTGAACGTCCCTTTAAGGTAGATTGTTGGAAATCAGTGAACGTCACAGTAAAACTTACCTTAATCTGGTTCACTCGTCTTCAGATTCGGTGAGGTACTGCAACGAAAAATTGAGGATATTGGGCACATGGAAAGTTGGAACGTGGCTATGCATACATTAAACCAGACATTGTCTTCATGCTGTTTCTAAAAATGTATGATTTAATGTAGATTTTTGGAAATCAGGCAAAGTCACAGTGAAAAATACCTCAGTGTGGTTTACTCGTCTTCAGATTCGGTGGGTTCCTGCAACGAAACATTGTGGATATTGGGCACATGGAAAGTTGGAACGTGGCTATGCATACATTAAACCAGACGTTCACATCATGCTGTTTCTAAAATTGTATGATTTAAGGCAGATTGCTGTAAATCAGTCAGTGTCACAGTGAAAAATACCTCAGTGTGGTTCACTCGTCTTCAGGTTCGGTGGGTTCTTGCAACGAAAAATTGAGGATATTGGGCACATGGAAAGTTGGAACGTGGCTATGCATACATTAAACCAGACGTTCTCATCATGCGGTTTCTGAAAATGTATGATTTAAGGCAGATTGTTGTAAATCAGTCAGTGTCACAGTGAAAAATACCTCAGTGTGGTTCACTCGTCTTCAGATTCGGTGGGTTCCTGCAACAAAAAATTGAGGATATTGGGCACATGGAAAGTTGGAACGTGGCTATGCATACATTAAACCAGACGTTCACATCATGCTGTTTCTGAAAATGTATGATTTAAGGCAGATTGTTGTAAATCAGTCAGTGTCACAGTGAAAAATACCTCAGTGTGGTTCACTCGTCTTCAGATTCGGTGGGGTCCTGCAACGAAAAATTGAGGATATAGGGCACATGAAAAGTTGGAACGTGGCTATGCATACATTAAACCAGATGTGGTCTTCATGCTGTTTCTAAAAATGTATGATTTAATGTAGATTTTTGGAAATCAGGTAAAGTCATAGTAAAACTTCCCTCAATCTGGTTCACTCGGCATCAGTTTTGGTGGGGTCCTGCAACGAAAAATTGAGGATATTGGGCACATGGAAAGTTGGAAAGTGGCTATGCATACATTAAACCAGACGTTCACATCATGCGGTTTCTGAAAATGTATGATTTAAGGCAGATTGTTGTAAATCAGTCAGTGTCACAGTGAAAAATACCTCAGTGTGGTTCACTCGTCTTCAGATTCGGTGGGGTCCTGCAACGAAAATTTGAGGATATTGGGCACAAGGAAAGTTGGAACGTGGCTATGCATACATTAAAACAGACGTTGTCTTCATGCTGTTTCTAAAAATGTATGATTTAAGGCAGATTGTTGTAAATCAGTCAGTGTCACAGTGAAAAATACCTCAGTGTGGTTCACTCGTCTTCAGATTCGGTGGGGTCCTGCAACGAAAATTTGAGGATATTGGGCACATGGAAAGTTGGAACGTGGCTATGCATACATTAAACTAGACGTTCACATCATGCTGTTTCTAAAATTGTATGATTTAAGGCAGATTGTTGTAAATCAGTCATTGTCACAGTGAAAAATACCTCAGTGTAGTTCACTCGTCTTCAGATTCGGTGGGTTCCTGCAACGAAAAATTGAGGATATTGGGCACATGGAAAGCTGGAACGTGGCTATGCATACATTAAATCAGACGTTCACTTCATGCTGTTTCTAAAAATGTATGATTTAAGGCAGATTGTTGTAAATCAGTCAGTGTCACAGTGAAAAATACCTCAGTGTGGTTCACTCGTCTTCAGATTCGGTGGGGTCCTGCAACGAAAATTTGAGGATATTGGGCACATGGAAAGTTGGAACGTGGCTATTCATACATTAAACAGACGTTGTCTTCATGCTGTTTCTAAAAATGTATGATTTAAGGCAGATTGTTGTAAATCAGTCAGTGTCACAGTGAAAAATACCTCAGTGTGGTTCACTCGTCTTCAGATTCGGTGGGGTCCTGCAACGAAAATTTGAGGATATTGGGCACATGGAAAGTTGGAACGTGGCTATGCATACATTAAACTAGACGTTCACATCATGCTGTTTCTAAAATTGTATGATTTAAGGCAGATTGTTGTAAATCAGTCATTGTCACAGTGAAAAATACCTCAGTGTAGTTCACTCGTCTTCAGATTCGGTGGGTTCCTGCAACGAAAAATTGAGGATATTGGGCACATGGAAAGCTGGAACGTGGCTATGCATACATTAAATCAGACGTTCACTTCATGCTGTTTCTAAAAATGTATGATTTAAGGCAGATTGTTGGAAATCAGTCAGTGTCACAGTGAAAAATACCTCAGTGTGATTCACTCGTCATGAGATTCGGTGGGTTCCTGCAACGAAAAATTGAGGATATTGGGCACATGGAAAGTTGGAACGTGGCTATGCATACATTAAACAAGAAGGTGTCTTCATGCTGTTTCTAAAAATGTATGATTTAATGTAGATTTTTGGAAATCAGGCAAAGTCACAGTAAAACTTACGTCAATCTGGTTCACTCGGCATCAGTTTTGGTGGGGTCCTGCAACGAAAAATTCAGGATATTGGGCACATGGAAAGTTGGAACGTGGCTATGCATACATTAAACCAGACGTTCACATCATGCTGTTTCTGAAAATGTATGAATTAAAGCAGATTGTTGTAAATCAGTCAGTGTCACAGTGAAAAATACCTCAGTGTGGTTCACTCGTCTTCAGATTCGTTGGGGTCCTGCAACAAAAAATTGAGGAATTGGGCACATGGAAAGTTGGAACGTGGCTATGCATACATTAAACCAGACGGTGTCTTCATGCTGTTTCTAAAAATGTGTGATTCAATGTAGATTTTTGGAAATCAGGCAAAGTCACAGTCAAACTTACCTCAATCTGGTTCACTCGGCATCAGTTTTGGTGGGGTCCTGCAACGAAAAATTGAGGATATTGGGCACATGCAAAGTTAGAACGTGGCTATGCATACATTAAACCAGACGTTCACATCATACTGTTTCTGAAAATGTATGATTTAAGGCAGATTGTTGTAAATCAGTCAGTGTCACAGTGAAAAATACCTCAGTGTGGTTCACTCGTCTTCAGATTCGGTGGGGTCCTGCAACGAAAATTTGAGGATATTGGGCACATGGAAAGTTGGAACGTGGCTATGCATACATTAAACCAGACGTTCACATCATGCTGTTTCAAAAATTGTATGATTTAAGGCAGATTGTTGTAAATCAGTCATTGTCACAGTGAAAAATACCTCAGTGTAGTTCACTCGTCTTCAGATTCGGTGGGGTCCTGCAACGAAAAATTGAGGATATTGGGCACATGGAAAGTTGGAACGTGGCTATGCATACATTAAACAAGAAGGTGTCTTCATGCTGTTTCTAAAAATGTATGATTTAATGTAGATTTTTGGAAATCAGGCAAAGTCACAGTAAAACTTACGTCAATCTGGTTCACTCGGCATCAGTTTTGGTGGGGTCCTGCAACGAAAAATTGAGGATATTGGGCACATGGAAAGTTGGAACGTGGCTATGCATACATTAAACCAGACGTTCACATCATGCTGTTTCTAAAATTGTATGATTTAAGGCAGATTGTTGTAAATCAGGCAAAGTCACAGTAAAACTTACCTCAATCTGGTTCACTCGGCATCAGTTTTGGTGGGGTCCTGCAACGAAAAATTGAGGATATTGGGCACATGGAAAGTTGGAACGTGGCTATGCATACATTAAACCAGACGTTCACATCATGCTGTTTCTGAAAATGTATGATTTAAGGCAGATTGTTGGAAATCAGTCAGTGTCACAGTGAAAAATACCTCAGTGTGGTTCACTCGTCTTGAGATTCGGTGGGGTCCTGCAACGAAAAATTGAGGATATTGGGCACATGGAAAGTTGGAACGTGGCTATGCATACATTAAACAAACGTTGTCTTCATCCTGTTTCTAAAAATGTATGATTTAAGGCAGATTGTTGTAAATCAGTCAGTGTCAAAGTGAAAAATACCTCAGTGTGGTTCACTCGTCTTCAGATTCGGTGGGGTCCTGCAACGAAAAATTGAGGATATTGGGCACATGGAAAGTTGGAACGTGGCTATGCATACATTAAACCAGACGTTGTCTTCATGCTGTTTCTAAAAATGTATGATTTAAGGCAGATTGTTGTAAATCAGTCAGTGTCACAGTGAAAAATACCTCAGTGTGGTTCACTCGTCTTCAGATTCGGTGGGTTCCTGCAACGAAAAATTGAGGATATTGGGCACATGGAAAGGTGGAACGTGGCTATGCATACATTAAACCAGACGTTGTCTTCATGCTGTTTCTAAAAATGTATGATTTAATGTAGATTTTTGGAAATCAGGCAAAGTCACAATAAAACTTACCTCAATCTGGTTCACTCGGCATCAGTTTTGGTGGGGTCCTGTAACGAAAAATTGAGGATATTGGGCACATGGAAAGTTGGAACGTGGCTATGCATACATTAAACAAACGTTGTCTTCATCCTGTTTCTAAAAATGTATGATTTAAGGCAGATTGTTGTAAATCAGTCAGTGTCACAGTGAAAAATACCTCAGTGTGGTTCACTCGTCTTCATATTCGGTGGGGTCCTGCAACGAAAAATTGAGGATATTGGGCACATGGAAAGTTGGAACGTGGCTATGCATACATTAAACCAGACGTTCACATCATGCTGTTTCTAAAAATGTGTGATTTAAGGCAAATTGGTGTAAATCAGTCAGTGTCACAGTGAAAAATACCTCAGTGTGGTTCACTCGTCTTCAGATTTGGTGGGGTCCTGCAACGAAAAATTGAGGATATTGAGCGCATGGAAAGTTGGAACGTGGCTATGCCTACATTAAACCAGACGTTCACATCATGCTGTTTCTAAAATTGTATGATTTAAGGCAGATTGTTGTAAATCAGTCAGTGTCACAGTGAAAAATACCTCAGTGTGGTTCACTCGTCTTGAGATTCGGTGGGGTCCTGCAACGAAAAATTGAGGATATTGGGCACATGGAAAGTTGGAACGTGGCTATGCATACATTAAACCAACGTTGTCTTCATCCTGTTTCTAAAAATGTATGATTTAAGGCAGATTGTTGTAAATCAGTCAGTGTCAAAATGAAAAATACCTCAGTGTGGTTCACTCGTCTTCAGATTCGGTGGGTTCCTGCAACGAAAAATTGAGGATATTGGGCACATGGAAAGGTGGAACGTGGCTATGCATACATTAAACCAGACGTTGTCTTCATGCTGTTTCTAAAAATGTATGATTTAATGTAGATTTTTGGAAATCAGGCAAAGTCACAATAAAACTTACCTCAATCTGGTTCACTCGGCATCAGTTTTGGTGGGGTCCTGTAACGAAAAATTGAGGATATTGGGCACATGGAAAGTTGGAACGTGGCTATGCATACATTAAACAAACGTTGTCTTCATCCTGTTTCTAAAAATGTATGATTTAAGGCAGATTGTTGTAAATCAGTCAGTGTCACAGTGAAAAATACCTCAGTGTGGTTCACTCGTCTTCATATTCGGTGGGGTCCTGCAACGAAAAATTGAGGATATTGGGCACATGGAAAGTTGGAACGTGGCTATGCATACATTAAACCAGACGTTCACATCATGCTGTTTCTAAAAATGTATGATTTAAGGCAGATTGTTGTAAATCAGGCAAAGTCACAGTAAAACTTACCTCAATCTGGTTCACTCGGCATCAGTTTTGGTGGGGTCCTGCAACGAAAAATTGAGGATATTGGGCACATGGAAAGTTGGAACGTGGCTATGCATACATTAGACGAGACGTTCACATCATGCTGTTTCTAAAAATGTATGATTTAAGGCAGATTGTTGTAAATCAGTCAGTGTCAAAGTGAAAAATACCTCAGTGTGGTTCACTCGTCTTCAGATTCGGTGGGGTCCTGCAACGAAAAATTGAGGATATTGGGCACATGGAAAGTTGGAACGTGGCTATGCATACATTAAACCAGACGTGGTCTTCATGCTGTTTCTAAAAATTTATGATTTAAGGCAGATTGTTGTAAATCAGTCAGTGTCACAGTGAAAAATACCTCAGTGTGGTTCAGTCGTCTTCATATTCGGTGGGGTCCTGCAACGAAAAATTGAGGATATTGGGCACATGGAAAGTTGGAACGTGGCTATGCATACATTAAACCAGACGTTGTCTTCATGCTGTTTCTAAAAATGTATGATTTAAGGCAGATTGTTGTAAATCAGGCAAAGTCACAATAAAACTTACCTCAATCTGGTTCACTCGGCATCAGTTTTGGTGGGGTCCTGTAACGAAAAATTGAGGATATTGGGCACATGGAAAGTTGGAACGTGGCTATGCGTACATTAATCCAGACGTTCACATCATGCTGTTTCTAAAAATGTATGATTTAAGGCAGATTGTTGTAAATCAGGCAAAGTCACAGTAAAACTTACCTCAATCTGGTTCACTCGGCATCAGTTTTGGTGGGGTCCTGCAACGAAAAATTGAGGATATTGGGCACATGGAAAGTTGGAACGTGGCTATGCATACATTAGACGAGACGTTCACATCGTGCTGTTTCTAAAAATGTATGATTTTAGGCAGATTGTTGTAAATCAGTCAGTGTCAAAGTGAAAAATACCTCAGTGTGGTTCACTCGTCTTCAGATTCGGTGGGGTCCTGCAACGAAAAATTGAGGATATTGGGCACATGGAAAGTTGGAACGTGGCTATGCATACATTAAACAGACGTTCACATCATGCTGTTTCTAAAAATGTGTGATTTAAGGCAAATTGTTGTAAATCAGTCAGTGTCACAGTGAAAAATACCTCAGTGTGGTTCACTCGTCTTCATATTCGGTGGGGTCCTGCAACGAAAAATTGAGGATATTGAGCACATGGAAAGTTGGAACGTGGCTATGCATACATTAAACCAGACGTTCACATCATGCTGTTTCTAAAAATGTATGATTTAATGTAGATTTTTGGAAATCAGGCAAAGTCACAATAAAACTTACCTCAATCTGGTTCACTCGGCATCAGTTTTGGTGGGGTCCTGCAACGAAAAATTGAGGATATTGGGCACATGGAAAGTTGGAACGTGGCTATGCATACATTAAACCAGACGTTGTCTTCATGCTGTTTCTAAAAATGTATGATTTAAGGCAGATTGTTGTAAATCAGTCAGTGTCACAGTGAAAAATACCTCAGTGTGGTTCACTCGTCTTGAGATTCGGTGGGGTCCTACAACGAAAAATTGAGGATATTGGGCACATGGAAAGTTGGAACGTGGCTATGCATACATTAAACAAACGTTGTCTTCATCCTGTTTCTAAAAATGTATGATTTAAGGCAGATTGTTGTAAATCAGTCAGTGTCAAAGTGAAAAATACCTCAGTGTGGTTCACTCGTCTTCAGATTCGGTGGGTCCTGCAACGAAAAATTGAGGATATTGGGCACATGGAAAGTTGGAACGTGGCTATGCATACATTAAACCAGACGTTCACATCATGCTGTTTCTAAAAATGTGTGATTTAAGGCAAATTGTTGTAAATCAGTCAGTGTCACAGTGAAAAATACCTCAGTGTGGTTCACTCGTCTTCATATTCGGTGGGGTCCTGCAATGAAAAATTGTGAATATTGGGCACATGGAAAGTTGGAACGTGGCTATGCATACATTAGACGAGACGTTCACATCATGCTGTTTCTAAAAATGTATGATTTAAGGCAGATTGTTGTAAATCAGTCAGTGTCAAAGTGAAAAATACCTCAGTGTGGTTCACTCGTCTTCAGATTCGGTGGGGTCCTGCAACGAAAAATTGAGGATATTGGGCACATGGAAAGTTGGAACGTGGCTATGCATACATTAAACCAGACGTTCACATCATGCTGTTTCTAAAAATGTATGACTTAATGTAGATTTTTGGAAATCAGGCAAAGTCACAATAAAACTTACCTCAATCTGGTTCACTCGGCATCAGTTTTGGTGGGGTCCTGCAACGAAAAATTGAGGATATTGGGCACATGGAAAGTTGGAACGTGGCTATGCATACATTAAACCAGACGTTCACATCATGCTGTTTCTAAAAATGTGTGATTTAAGGCAAATTGTTGTAAATCAGTCAGTGTCACAGTGAAAAATACCTCAGTGTGGTTCACTCGGCATCAGTTTTGGTGGGGTCCTGCAACGAAAAATTGAGGATATTGGGCACATGGAAAGTTGGAACGTGGCTATGCATACATTAAACCAGACGTGTCTTCATGCTGTTTCTAAAATGTATGATTTAAGGCAGATTGTTGTAAATCAGTCAGTGTCACAGTGAAAAATACCTCAGTGTGGTTCACTCGTCTTGAGATTCGGTGGGGTCCTGCAACGAAAAATTGAGGATATTGGGCACATGGAAAGTTGGAACGTGGCTATGCATACATTAAACAAACGTTGTCTTCATCCTGTTTCTAAAATGTATGATTTAAGGCAGATTGTTGTAAATCAGTCAGTGTCAAAGTGAAAAATACCTCAGTGTGGTTCACTCGTCTTCAGATTCGGTGGGGTCTGCAACGAAAAATTGAGGATATTGGGCACATGGAAAGTTGGAACGTGGCTATGCATACATTAAACCAGACGTTCACATCATGCTGTTTCTAAATATGTATGATTTAAGGCAGATTGTTGTAAATCAGGCAAAGTCACAGTAAAACTTACCTCAATCTGGTTCACTCGGCATCAGTTTTGGTGGGGTCCTGCAACGAAAAATTGAGGATATTGGAGCACATGGAAAGTTGGAACGTGGCTATGCATACATTAAACCAGACGTTCACATCATGCTGTTTCTAAAAATTGTATGATTTAAGGCAGATTGTTGTAAATCAGGTCAGATGTCACAGTGAAAATTACCTCAGTGTGGTTCACTCAGTCTTGCAGATTCGGTGGGGTCCTGCAACGAAAAATTGAGGATATTGGCACATGGAAAGTTGGAAC
>PYXC01000269.1:0-11444 GCA_015244755.2 Tenualosa ilisha
GCTATAATATATTATTTAAGTGGACCATGTCCACAAACAAACATGTTTCAGCTCCAGGCCATCATCAGAAATCCACTGGGAGGAGATTAAAAACATTGTCATAGCTCTTGATTATGGTGTTCCTTTAATTTACTGAAAATTTTGAGCTGGACAAGCTTCATGTCCTGTTTGTTAGAGAGGATTTCAGCACCATATTATGTCTAATTCTGAAATGTAAGATCTTTGAAAGCAACTCTTTGAGTATCTGATGAATCACAGAAAAGCTTGTTTCTACCTCTTGATGGACCAGCAGTATTCTGCCCCACCTGGCATAGACTGCAGAACCCCCCTCTCTGTAAACTGCTTTCTCCCAGTTCTTGAGTGTGGTGGTTCTGAAGTATTCTCCCTCTGTCTGCGTCTGTACTGACTACTGGCCCCTGTTGGCCTGTACACAAACCTGCATGTGACAGCTCAATATCACAATATTCCCTCTCTGACTTTTAGCGGGTGCTTTCCGCTCCCCTTTTCACTCCATGTCTCTGTCTCCTTTGTTGTAGGGTGCTGAAAAGCAGGAATCCCACGTTCCCAGTCGGCTCTAACGTGGTCAGCGAGATTGGAGGACCTGCAGGCTGGAGGACCCACACCGTGTGCGATGGCACTGACATCAAACTCCTTCCCAAGGACTGGCCTGCGGATGTGCCGCTTTCTGTGGCATTGGGCGGCATCGGCATGCCTGGGTAAGACTGGCATAGAACAAACAACCAAACAAACAAGAAGGGTGAGGGAAAGGCCAGACTTTTCCCCTTTAATTGAGTAACTAGTAGAGAGCTGGAAAGGAACCCAAGCCCAGGTCCACACAAGCTTATCTAGAATATGTTTCTTTAACTCTAAGTCTCCTGGGGGAAGAACATACAGTAGACTAGTTAAGAGACAATGACAATCATTATCATTATTGTGAGTTTGCATCAGTGTCTGTGTGCATTCTGTCCCTCTTCACAAGACTATCTGCACCATTGTGCCATTGCACTGATTTAGTGCTTCAGTGTTCAGTGATTCAGTGTTCCTTCATGTATGTATTTTTAGTTTGATTTCAGTTTTAGAGCGCATATGTCACACAAAACTAAACACGGAGGACTGTTATGCCTTCAAGTGTGTCCATGTCTAATGTTGAGTACAGTGAAAGTGTTTTGCTGTAGCATAGCCTACACTCTGTGAATATTTCGCTTCACTTCCACTATCTTGTCCGTAACGGATCATGAATCTTTCTGTTTGCTTCAATTGGCTATTTCTTTCTTTGAAAGATTTTCCATGGAAGTGAGAATTTTTTTTGTTTGTTTCAGCGTTATTGTCAGTTATGTGGTAGATAAGGCAAAGCATGAGTTACGGAAAAGGTCAGTGATTCAAGACAAAACAGGTTCAACGTTTCACAACTGTTTCAATTATTTTTTACGAACCACAGTGATAGTGTGTGTGCATGCGCATGTGTGCATGAGTGTCTTTGAATCCAAACAGCCTGTTAAAATAGATGCAGCTGTTAAATGAACTGTGAGTGATGAAACATGCTTTGTTGGGTGAATTATTACGTGTCTTTTTGGGAAATCTGTGTGTGTGTGTGTGTCTGTCTGTCTGTCCATGTGCAAGAGGTGTGTGTTAGGACCTGATGAGCATAACTGTCTGAGAGAAGTTTTTTGGAGAGAAAAAGTGAGAATGGTCATGATGATGCATGCTCATGTCACTCAGGCTGACTGCCCTATATGGTCTGGAAGAGGTGTGTCACCTCAAGGCTGGTGAGACGCTATTGGTCAGTGCAGCGGCTGGTGCCGTGGGAATGATGGTTGGCCAGATCGCCAAGTTGAAGGGCTGTCGCGTGATTGGCTCAGCGGGAAGCGAAGCCAAGGTGGCCTACCTGAAGGAGTTGGGCTTTGACAAGGCCTTCAACTACAAGACTGTCCCCTCACTGGAAGAGGCTCTCAAGGAGGCTTCGCCCGAGGGATACGACTGCTTCTTTGACAATGTGAGTGTGTGTATATGTCTACTTGTGAGTTTTGTGTGTGTGTGTGTGTGCGCGTGAGAGAAAGAGTGCTTGTGTGCATTTACAAGTGTTCCCTGCTGTTGACATGTGACCATGTGTGTATGTGTTCATGTATATGAGAGTTGCCAGAGTGTGAGTGATTGGGATTATCTAATTGTTTACCTGGATGCATATTAAGCTTCTCAAACCAGGCGTCAGTGAAAATACCACAGTTGTTTGTGGTTCCCTTGCTGAATAAGGAAACATAGCTGTAAGTCCACTGTGGTGTGTGTGTGTGTTGGTGTGTGTGTGTGGTGTGTGTGTGTGTGTGTGTGTGTGTGTGCATGCGCGCGTTCATGCATACTACATACCATAGCTTTTACTGCCATGAAACAATAACAGTAACCTGATGGCATCAATTAAGACATGGATGTTCAAGAGTTACCAGATATCTGTATGCAAGATAAACAAGGTTAAGTTTGTTTTCTGTGTGTGTGTGTGTGTGTGTGTGTGTGTGTGGGTTGTAGGTTGGGGGTGCTTTCCTCAGTGCAGCTTTACCTCTCATGAAGCCGCTGGGCCGCATTGCTATATGTGGAGCCATCTCTACCTACAATGATACCACTCCACAAACAGGTCTGCCTGCTCTCTCTCTTTCCCTCTGAACAATCTTCAGATAGCTTTTGTAGCATGGCTATTCATGGAAAGAGGTGCCAATGGGATGTGATGCAAGAAATGATAATGTGTGTGTGTGTGTGTGTATGTACGCGTGTGTGTGTGTGTGTATATGTACACAACAGGACCATACCAGAGCAAGATAATGATAATGAAAATGATCAGTATGGTGGGCTTCACCGTGTTTCAGTTCAAGCACAAGAACGACGAGTCGTTGCGCCGGCTGCTGGCCTGGAAACGGGAGGCAAGTCATCTGTCCACAACGCCCACCACATGACCTATTTAGTCCACTAATACTGATATAATAAAGTCTGGGCTACACTGAAAATGCTGATGTGGGGTGTAAACACTGAATGGAACCAGAGGGGGAGCTGCTGTACAGCGTTAGCATTAGCATCTCATATCATATATATATATATATATATATATATATATATATATATATATGTGCGTGTGTTTGTGTGTGATATGAGAGAGTGTGTGTGTACAAAAAGCACATACAGTACATGTGTGCTTTCTATTCACTTTTAAATGACTGAAGTGTTTACTGGTTAAGTGGTGATGGATGATGCCTTTTAGCTACTTGCTAATAGTCAGTTGGCTGTCAGTTGTCCATCTCCACAAATGTTTAGACGGCTCTTCTTTTTCCTCTTTCTTATTCCCCCTCTCCTGTCTGTCCCTCATCCTCTCAGGGGAAGCTGAAGTGTCGAGAGCACGTGGTCAGCGGCTTTGAGAACATGCCGACTGCCTTCATGGGCATGCTCCGTGGGGAGAACCTTGGCAAAGTCATTGTTAAGGCCTGAGGAGACCACCCCTCCTTCCTCCAACAAAAACCTTTAAATCTTTAAATCAAGCAATGAATGTCAGTTACCTCACCTTTAAACCCTGATAGGGTCACCACAGGCTGACCATACAATTTCTGCAAGACAAAGACAACTGATATTACTTGTACAGTGAAGAACAATGCACTGACAAGCTCATGGCATCATATATTAAAACATTTTTTCCACACTCAACTCATTGCCTTTTTTTAATAACATTTCTGTCTATCCAGAGGATCACTGCAACAGTGAATGCTTGTGAGGGAGGAAGCGGGAAGAGGTGTGTGTGTTGTTTATAAAAGACAGAACAGTCAAGATAAACAAGAGATGAGAAGGAGATGGTATGAAGCCTGTGAAATGAACGCAGGACAGATTCATTGCTTCTGGGAAATGTTCGTTCATACGTGCCACCTCCTCACCTCTCCTTCCTCAGTTAAAATGTGCATTGACACACACACAGACTTGGTTGAATCCACATCAGTAAGTGATGATGTTTCTTTTTTCATTGTTCCACCTCAATGACTTCACTCTTCTCATATCTGGTTCCGCGCTGGTGGAATGACCTCCCAAGTGCTACCAGATCAACTGATACCCTCTCCACCTTCAAGAAACTAGTGAAGACCCAGCTCTTCCAAGAATATTTCCTGCCGTAAATTTTTGAGAATGCACTTAATAATTTAAAATAGGAACACAAACTCACACTTCCTATTGGCAGTAAAACCTAAGTAAAGCCTACCTTCTGACATGGGTGGACCAAATGATGCCATCCCCATAACAATCTTGGCTGAAGACGACAGCCTATCCCATAAGCAACGTCACTCCTCGGTCAGCCACAGTCTCTGGATGCTGGACACAAATTGACTAACCACATCTGGTCTGTAGGCTACATGGATCCTGATTCAGTGGCGACTGGTGGTCCCAAAAATAGGCGAGGACAGGTGGGTGAATGAGCGAGTAAATGTGAGTAGATGGGATGGGTGGATTGTTGAGAGAGAGAGAAAGAATTACAAAACCAGAAAGGTGTCTTGGTGCTTGCTCTTAGGGGGATTGTGTTAAATAAAATGAATTTGTTTTTTGAAGACACATGTCAGCATGGGAAATATCATACAGTGCAATGAGTATAGTTTGTTTGTGGTAATGTCAGGTGTCTTTTGTGCTCACAATACACTGTAATACAGGTGTCTTTTGTGCTCACAGTACACTGCAATATTGTGAAAGTGGCAGAAATGATTTTGAAACACCAGAAGACTGCAACTGCTCTGCAAACTCCCTATAGTTGCCCTTGTTCTCTGAATTTGGCCCTTCATCCCGTCCCCTAAATGCCAGCTCCTGCATGCCCAAATACGCCGTAGCATCAATCAAACGCTTCAGTGTATCCTATTACGAAGCACTTTAGCATTGTGCTGTGCCACTTGCAACCGGGCACCCTCGTCCACAAGTTGATCAACGGGCACGCTACCTAGCAATTTTACGCTAATAGCTGCACCAACGTGGTAGTTGTCGTGACGCTCGGTGACCCTGTCCAAATTTTTAAGGTAAAATCCCTAAAGGTAAAATCCCTAAAATCCCCCAAATCCCTGCACAGACAACTTTTAAGATTTTCCTACCAACAGGCAAGTCCCGCAATATAGACTAGATTAGTGGTAACACTAGCAGTTAGCCATGAGTCTCTCTGATACCATGTGGTGTTAAACACACTGACCTTCCCATTCGGTTTTTCAACGTCAATTTGTGGAACTGGTCTCCCCTCTGTTTTGATTTTCACCTTCTCGTCGTCTTCCAATGTGTGAAATGGGGTATTTAACATCATGAATACAACGTCTCATTTTTCCATCCTATTTTTATTGACACAACAAAGCAAAACTCTACAAAGACTTAAACTCTCCGCCGTCCGCACTACCACGAATTACAGGTCTGTCGACAATGACAGTAGTACAAGACCTTGCGTGTCAACCCACCCTTTCATTCTGGCCCATTGCGAATGCGGCTCCTGTGATTGGCTGATTGATGACAGACGAGAATTTTGAACTGACCGCCCAAAGGGATGACGTTCCTCCCTTTTTGCTATTCACTCCATGTTAAAAGAGGAGCCGCGAATCGCCCGGGTACGTAGTGTTTATAATCGATGACAATGAGGGAGTAAGGGAGGACGATATTTTGGTGACTTTTTCTGTTTTCGAAGTGATAATATAAGTGAAATAGAATTATTTCCGCTATTCTGACATGTTTTTGCATGTTTATCTATTAAATATCTGCGATTTTTAAAATGAATTTCTCCTGGAAGTTCTTTCTTTAAAAATTTAAGGGAGGATCTTCCTCCCTTTACTCAATAGAGGAGTCGCCTCTGTCTCATATGTAAATATACACACCCAGCCAACACAAACAGACTAGATGATACACCCATGCTACATACTAACTAAACTTAGAGAGTGCACAAATAGGGAGATAGTGCACAAGATTAGTGTTGTGTTGATGCTAAAACCAGAGGCGCTCACATAGCTTTCACATAGTTCCACCACCTGGATTTTTTTGGACTTTTAGTATGGTCAGTGAGAGATGTAGAGACAGTCAGTGCATACAAATACCTTGAACTATATCTTGACAAGAAACTAGACTGGTCTGTTAACACTGACACACTCCACAAGAATGGGGCAGAGCAGGCTCTATTGGCTGGGGTCCTTCAACATCGCAGCAAACTCCTCCTCATGTTCTACCAGTCTTTCATGGCCAGTGCCCTCTTCTATGTCATGGTGTGCTGGGGAGGCAGCAAAGGACAAGGGATGCTGGATGACTAGACAGGCTGGTGAGAAAAGATGGCTCTGTTGTTGGCATGAAACTGGAGTCACTGACATCAGTAGCAGAAAAGAGACCCTGAGCAGATTGGTATGTATACTGGACAATGACCAGTATAGATGTCAATCATGCCCTATACAACACCTCTCCAGACAGAGGAGTATGTTCAGTGGCAGACTCCTGTCCCTGACATGCTGTGAAAGACAGACGCTCTTTTCCCCGAACACGGCAGACACTACCTGCGGTATTTAACCTGCCTACCTTTCCCCACATGCACCAACACATACCCTCGCATACATCCACTCACGCACTAGCCTGGTTTCAATTACGTGCGGTGCTGGCAACCGTGTCTTGATTTCATTTCACAAAGACGATCATTTCTGTCACTCACCCATTTCCTCACAACATCTTAGCGACTGGTGATGTTATGTTTTATACATAGAAATTGAATGAATTTATATTGTTATGATTATTTAATTATGTCTATATAGTAATGTAAAATAATCATTTATTGTAAGGTGCTTGATACATTCTATTGTATTTAATAATGCCCATTGTGTGCTCCTTGATTGTTCTTGTCCCTGTTATTGCCCTATTTATTGTGGTATGTGCCAATTAGTTAATTAAGCCTTCTCTACTTAAACTGTCTTGGGTGTTAGAGGATGGGGAGTGCATTGTGGATGTGGCAGCTTGCTGTTAGGCTGGGTATTTATTGTTGCACTTTTTGCTGTTGTTATTAATATTATTATTACTATTGCTTACTTTGATTTTGATGACCACTTGGTTGAATTTTGTTTTGAAAGTCTTATTTTTATCTACCGTCATACCTTTTGCGCACTGTAAATAAACCAGCACCATTCTTTTCACCGTATCCTACGTTTGTGGTCTCTTCTGTCATCCTGCATGTGGAGGTGGGCCACACGGTCCATTTTTCACACATGCCGATAACTGATAACAACTTATAGACTGAGAAGGTCCCTTGTCCCATGGGCCATACAGCTCTACAACGCACACAGAGGAGGTGTGAGAGACTGGTCTGCTTGACTTTACACCGCACAGTCTGGACTATCTATCAAGGACTGTACTAAGCTCTTAACTGCTTATATTGTTTTTTATATATTGCTGTGTTTTATAATGTGTAGCCTACTTATACTCAGGGCGCGATTTGTCAAAAAACAGAGGAGGGTGTGTGTTTTTTTTTTTTTTTTAATTATGAAAAAATAAGCAATCAACAGGTTTAATTCTTTTTAGGTTAATGGTAGACCCCATGTGCCTAAATTATGAACAGACGAGCATTCATCTTCAATGCAAACGTAAAAAGACATGAAACATTTCATTTTCTGTGCCGGCCACGATGTGATGGCTTATTTGGGCTTCAGAACCATGGATAAAGTCCGATCACGCGAACATTGGCAGAGGAACATTAGCCTAATGGGATCGGTCTGTAAAACGTAACAATAATGATTTCACATGTCATAAAATATGATTTCACATGTTATGTCAAAATAACGAATTATAAAAGTAAACAAACTGTTTGCTCTGATGTCGGATTTCATGTGGTCTTTTCGGTTTTCCTCTGCGCAGGGAACGAACACACGTCTGGCCCATTAACAGCGATGAAAAGAGCGAGTTTCATTTTCCCTCGTTTTTTATTAGTTCCGCGCAGAATGCAGAAACAATGTATTTATGTGCATGGGGACGTTCGCGAACAACGAGATTACCGACAATTCGGGTCAGGTTGAAAGTAGTCTACCAACAATGTAGATTATAGCTGTGTAAGAAACTGTCACAACCTGATTTCAATTTCAATTTTTTAAATTATTGACGGGGTTTTATCCCCCGAGGATAAAAATTCATTCAGCAGAGGTAAAAACCAGAGGGGGGATGATCCCCCACCCCCCTACAAATCGCACCCTGCTTATACTTTTGCTCTGCCTGGAACAGAATCTCCACTGGAAATGTACTTGCACTGACACTTTTGCACTAGGGTTACCATAGCATCCTCCTGCACATTCCACACTACTTCCGCACTAAACAACTTAGTACCCTAAATTGCACACATAATAGGATTTTGTTTTCTATTTTTATAATGTATGTATGTCATTTGTGTGCCATGTTGTGGAAGCTTAAGGATACCAGAATTCTCTACGGATAATAAAAGTATCTATCTATCTTGAAATATGAGGTGAAAATGGGTATGGCTCACTTGTCTTTGCCTTGTAAAAATTGTATGGTCCACCTGTGGCGATCTATGAGGGCTCAAAGGTCAGGTGACTGACATTCATGTGTAGGGCCAGGCTATTCCTCTGGAAACCTGCTGAGCTGGCAAGCTATCAGCTCCAACTCTGAGGGCTACATCATCCAAGAACACTTCTGGTAGCCATGGCTGTGACTTCCAATTTATTTTGCAGGAAAATTCTACAATCCTGTTTTTGCTTGGTCATTATGGAAACTTGAATGTTAACTGATGAGGCAAAAAGTGATTTTGAAGTTGTCACAACCCTTGTCACAAAGAGTTCTGCATACTTACTGAATGTACTACATTTTTACTTTTTAACTGGTTCTAAATAACATTTTCCTATTTTGTCAATTAAGTTGTAACTCGGAGATACAGTTATCTTGCAACTGCCTGAGCATCAAAATAAAATACAGGCCTAAATGCACTCCTGGCTTGATCCTTACTGTTATAATGCTATTCATCCAGATTCAGCAAGTTTAAAGGGGAGGAGGGTGGGTACAGACATTTAGCAAACATCATGTTTCTTTCACCAATCTGCAAGCTGGAACTTTCAAGGGGAATGTGACCACAGAAACAACAGACATGTGTGCCCTACTGCAGATACTCATGTCATGGTAAATATACAAAAAAGGCACTTTTAAGGAGATTCTTTGTCACATACATTGAAATACTAATGTAAGACATGTAGTAAAATTGCATAAATTAGAGTATAAAAAAAAGATACAGGAAAAGTAAAAGTAAATAAATGGGCATTAGTTAGGCTATATGTTAGTTATTAGTTATTAGTTATATGGGATCGAGAGTATATGAAGTTTGGCCCCATTTCACCATTAAGCATTACTAAGCATTATGTTTTTGCAAATCAAATATTTTGACAGCTGTTTTTCTGTAGACCTGTGCAGCATGACAATGCATATTTGCAAACAACCTGTTTTTAGTGCACTGAACCATCCCAGTTAGCCATGCGGGACCTGGCACCACTTCACCACTAAGCATGACTAAGCATGACTAAGCATGACTAAGCATGACTAAGCATTATTAAGCAATCCAATAGTTTGAGAGCTACATTTTCTATTTGTAAAGAATCAACTATGCCATTGGTGAGGGCAAGTGTGCGCTAGTTCACTAGCATACAGACAGCTGATGTCCTAGTGTGCTGATGTGATGTCCCAGAAATCCCCTGAAATGATTGAAGTCCTCCTGCAAAGTGTAGTATGAAAATGTGGCACTAAACAGAAGGCAGGGGTGACAGAGGACCAACACTGAGAGGGCAGGATAAAGTGTCAAGAGGAACTTTTTGATTTTTAAGACCTCTTTCATTGAAACATACTATGAATCAAATACTTAAGAAAACAGGACGGGTGGGGCTATAGAACGAGAATTTGGGACTTGGAGAAAGGACAACTGGAGCTCTGCCAATCTGTTGTATTTGGCAGTGAGGTGTGTGGGGGAAGTCAGAACGAGAGAGAACAAAACATTGGGAACTCTGGAGTTGAGCCAATCAGTGCTGTGGCAGGGAATGACTGGGTGGTCACCTTTGCTGCCTGCTGCACATAAAAGTGAAGTGGCGTCTTGAGGTGCTATGAACTCAATTCAAGGAAACCAACACAAGGTACAGCTAATTTTCTTCATCGCTCACTTTTGGACCCAGTTTGGGTCAGGGGTCCCGTGGAGGGCCTCAGCATTTAACAGTGAAGAAATAATTTTGTAGATCAATGTTGTTGTACTGTAATGCTATGTAATGTAATACCGTGTTATTTATAACAATGATGGCGTACCAATTATGGCATGAAAATTTCATTTACTGGCTAGCTGAACACAGAAATGGATTTGGAAACACATCCAGTTGAATGGAGGTTTACTACTTCTGGCCAGGGTGACATGCCTGGAGCAGAGAGAGATAGACCTGTGATGAAAGAAGCTTGCATCTTAGCAAGATTCATTTGTAGGTATTCTAAATCGAAAAGCCTAGTAATAATATTTGTTGTTTCTTCATAGTGAATCTCTCATCAGTGTGACCAAACAGAGAACCATGGTTCAAGCCAAAGTCTGGATCCTTCGCAAGAAGTTTGATGGCTTTCCCAAGAAAAGCGACTTCGAGCTGAAAGTGGAGCAGCTGCCTGAACTTAGAGATGGAGGTGGGTAACTTCAGAGCCTCATCATTCGGTCCGTGAAGATCTCTGCTCTCTCTTCTCTAGAAACCGCTGTTTTTTATGCTCTTCACTCAGAGCCTAATGTCTGAGTGCAACAATATCTAATTTCTTCTTGACATCAGAGACTCCCAAGGAAAAATACTTCTTCCTCCAAAAAAAGTGAAATTGACTGTGTTGTTGGAGGCGAATGTAATTGTTTTTGTTTGCTTGCTTTTATCCTGCAGAAATTCTTCTGGAGGCTGTTTTTTTCAGTGTAGATCCTTACATGAGGTAAGATGGCCAGGATAAACGCCTAACATCCAACCTTTGTGTGCTTTTGTAATTGATACTGTTAGGATTGTGCGCATTGCAAGTTGATATGTTACTTGTGTCAGGATGAGCAGGAGAATGTAAAAGTCTTGTCCATATTATCCCGCAGATATTGGAAATTGCATTTTGAAGTTGTTCTTCGCTTCATAAGTAATCCAGAATGAGAGCTACATATAGTTTTTGTCTGACTAGGTATTGACTAAGGGCAGTATAGAGGTTGTATAAGTAAGCTGGAAGTCTGTCTGTCCGTCCCTCACTTTCAGGTTTGTCGAAGATGGGTGGATGAAGGAGGGAAATGTAATGGCTGGAACTCAAGTGGCCAAGTAAGAAACACACACACACAGAAATGAGCTGAGTTTTTTGAGCTGAGTTTTTTTTTTCTTCAGCACATCATATGTTATGGATCTGGATTCAAACAAGCATCTGTGTGTTATTACTTGCCCTTGAAATAAACAAGAAAAAAACAC
>PYXC01000270.1:0-25782 GCA_015244755.2 Tenualosa ilisha
GTCTGTGTGTATGTGTGTGTGTGTGTGTGTGTGTGTTGTTGTTGTTGTTGTTGTTGTTGTTGTTGTCTCAGTGGCAGAAAGTCATTACGATCAGGAGGCAGTGCCCACAGACAGGACTCGAGTGGAGAGTGTGGAGCTGGTCCTGCCACCTCATGCCAACCATCAAGTCAACACGTTTGGAGGTCAGATAATGGCTTGGATGGAGAATGTGGCTACAATTGCTGCAAGGTGTGTCTCATTATATGCCTGACCAGCTCTGCTTTGCAGGGTTTCTGCAACCCCTTCATAGTGGATATTTGCCTAAAACTGATGCAGTATACAAACACGTCACTGGGAGTTAATGTTTACCTGACCATTCCTTGGACTCAAAACTGGGTGAATGTTAAAGCACACAATAAAAGTAAGCCGCCGCCCCATGCAATGCAGTTGTGTTGATCTATCTATTAGTCATAGCCACTTGTGTTTGGCCACAAGATCCTTGGCCACATGACCAGTAGTTAGTTGACTGCATTAGCGAGTGCTTTAAGGATATTCTTTTTTAGGTATTTTTGGGGGCTTTTTGCCTTTATTATGATAGGACAGTAGAGAGGGGCAGGAAAGGAGTTGGAGAAGAATCAGAAAATGACTCTAAACCGGGTCACCAGGTTTATGGTATGACACGTTATCCCATTGAGCCACCGCACCCCCTCCTTCAGCATATTCTTATATCCAGTTGTATCAGTATGTTGTGATTATGAAATATATAGTTTGAAATGTGTGGTAGGGACATTTATGATTATTTGTTTGTTTTTATCCGCAGTCGTTTATGTAATGCTCATCCCACACTGAGGACCATTGACATGTTCCACTTCAGAGGCCCTTCTAGTGTTGGCGATCGCCTGGTGCTGAAAGCGATTGTCAACAATACGTTCAAACACAGGTTGGAGTGTCCCATCAGCTACTGAAAATACCTTTTTAATCACTCTTGTCTGCTCTTTGAACAGTGCACTTACATTTTGATAGGGCCAGGCATACTGTTTAATTTCACCACATTTTTACTTTTGAAAGTGTGTCAGAATTGTCTGTGAAGCCTATTGCAGTCACAACTGTTAACCTAGAGACACTTGAATTAAAGACAGAGACAGGTCTTTAGCTACTGTCTGCTTTAGCTCACCTAATCCATTCCAAGGGTTTGGTAGAACCAAAAATGCAGTCATAAAGAATTAAAGTGTTACTGTCTACAGGCTTCAGTAAATCCCTAATCTAGTATGAAATAACATAGTTGTAATTTTATAGTATCACATACTATAAGTATATCACATACTATAAGGACAAGGAACAAAGACTGTCATTTTTAAAAGGAGTTTGTACAATCCATGATATCACGTTGTGTTTTTCTCTGTCCTTGTCCTTGGGTGTCCTATTGAACAGCATGGAGGTTGGTGTGTGTGCAGAGGCCTATAAGGGGGAGGAGCCGCTTCGGCACATCAACAGTGCCTTCATGACCTTTGAGGTGCTCGATGAAGCAGGGAGGCCACAGACTCTGCCCCCAATACAGCCTGAGCCAATGGTGAGGGTTCAGAGTTCAGGGTACACGATTAGAAGCAATTCAGCCCATCATGTTTTACATTGCATTTCTTATTGGACGATCTTTTGCCACCATCACCGCTGAATTGCCTCAATGAAGCATTGAAGCAAGTGAAGTCAGTGAGGTGACTAATTGCTGGTGTCCTTCTTGGACAGGAGGGTAAGAGGAGGTACCAGGAGGCCATTGCAAGGAAGAAGATCCGACTTGACCGGTGAGACAGCTTTGTTCAAAGTTAGCTGTCCTAAATGTACAGAGATGTTACTGTGTTGCCATACAAATGCCTGACACCATACAAAACCAGACAGGTCTACTAGTCCAGTCTGTGAGACCGCAGTTGTGCCTTTGAGCCTGTAGGTGGAGCCATAGAGTGGAAAATAACAGTCTGATGAGCCTTACCTCATACCCTGGGACCTCTGAACCTTAACAGCAATGATGTAAAACAAGTTAATGAGTAAATGTCAATTAAATACTCATGTCCATTAAATAAATACATTGATTTTACATTGTTTACATGGTTCATCATGTAAAATTTTACATGTAAGTAGACAGAATGGTCTCACTAGTACGCATTATATGGTATTGTGATCTACAATTCTGTCCCTTTTGTCCCTCTGGATTTGTTGTGCTTTAGTTGTGCAAAATCTCATCAACATTATTTAGACACGCCATCTCTTTGTAGTTGAATAAAATAACCCTTACAAGCACAGATCAGACTTTTTTATTTTCTCTCAGGGTGTACCAGGATGTTTTAAGTCCTTAGCCACATACGGTCTTAAGAAGGGAGGTAACTGTATCTGAGGTCTCATTTCCCTCAGTGGCCTAAGATTCTATATAGCCTATATGTAAGGTCATATTAGGGGTGATTCTATATAGCCTATATGTAAAGTCATATTAGGGGTGATGTCCCCCAGTCTCTCTTTTGGACCTCCCTGTCAGTTTGTCTGTATTGACAATATACAACTGTAACTTTTAGGTCAATTACTTTTTTGTTTCTGTCTAAAAAGGACTGGATTTTTTATTTTTATATTGTGTAGCCTACTGATGCTTTGCACTTGCAGTCTACTAGCATTGACACTTTTTGCGCAAGAGTTCTCTATATATCCTTCTGCACATTTCCACACTCAACAACTTAGTAGCCTGAATGGCACAGAATTCAAATTCTTTCTCTGTATTTTTGAAGTGTGTGTGTGTGTGTGTGTGTGTGTGTGTGTGTATACAGTATCATGTCAAGTTATGGATGATCCTGAGTTTAAAAACGATGTTTTCTTGTCTAAATCTTTCTGCACCCTTTTCAGGAAGTACATCATCTCTTGTAAGCAAACAGAGATGCCACTATCTGTTCCCTGGGATCCAAGTAACCAGGTACTGTTTCAGGAGCTGTGAGGAGAATGTGACAACAAGGGCTGACCACTGGAAGCCCACAGCACTCAGGCACTGACTCTCATAGTGCTGACCCATGTGCCTCTACTAGCCAAGTTGTAATCTTCCATGCTATTCTGTTACACCTTTAGTCCCAGTTCAAAGATTGTCCTTGGTCAGATTTTTATGGGCTGCATAACTGTATGATGTGAGAGTTAGCATGAGATAACCATATCTTTTTATAAAAGTCAACGATTGCCCATTGTGTGCATGTAAATAAATATCTGCATGTCGGTCTGTGTGCAGGTGTACCTTAGTTACAACAATGTCTTTGCCCTGAAGATGCTGGCTGCAAGAGACAACTGGATCCTTAATCATAAGAAGAACCAGGTTAGTGACTCTCATGGCACACCAATCTAAAAGACCCTTTAGGACCTTGTCTGTTATCTGCACTCCAGAGTACACTGATATGCATCTCTAAGATGTGATCTGTGACAAAGTAATATAGTGTAATCATGGAGTTAGATGGTACTGACATAAAACATATAAACTTTCCATGACAAGTACACGTGAAATGGCAGTAGACTAAGAACAAGAGGCACTATTTTACTCAGTTCCAAAAAAGCAAATGTGCTGATGACGGCAATATAAAGACTGTTGATTAAAGGAAATTTGTATTACTTATGACAGAAAGTAAATAAGAAGAATAGATAATAGATAGATAGAATAGACATCTCTCTTTTAGAGGAATAGAATTGCTTCAAAGTATTTCCAGTTTAGAAGTATTGATAATATAGTAAAATTAATTCTTTTTATATAATCAAATTACATTAGATAATAAGATTATTTTAGTAGTAGTAGAGTAACTGAATAATAAGTGAGTAATAATCCCATAATCCCAGCAAAAGCAAATGTAAGATCTTATGTATAAATCTTTTCCCAGGTCAGCCTTTACACAATGGAGGAGGATCAATTCCTGTGCTTCAAAGTGGAGTCAGAGGTTGAGGTCCCTGCAGCTACAGCCTTCCTGCTGCTGTTCGACCTCAGGCGCAGACAGGAGTGGGACCTGCACTACAAGTAAGGAAGTGCCGTATGGTTTTTGAGCAGCTACATCTGATTTTGTGGCATCACATAAACCTATTACACAAAAGTGAAAATACTGTGCAGAGAAACACCATGTTGTAGCTATCATTACCAGTCATACAGTTTAACTGTGTGACATTTGTTCATTAGGGGTTCGGGTAATGAATTAACATACATTTTTAAAATAGATAGAAAGGAATTACATTGCTTTTCTGCTCATATATCAAGTTGTCTCAGGTGAGAGTTCTTAGATTATGATCTACAATCTCACAGGGAAAGGCTATCAGTATCAGATAACATTCATAGAAAATGTCTTAATGACTCATAGTATCATGCATTCCTTTGAGAAAGCTATTGATTTTGTTTTGTGGGTTGGGTGTGCATGCACAAAACAGGCTCAGGCTGATGTTGTTTTTCTTTTTCTGCTCCTCTGAAGCTCGTGTGAGTTGATAAAAGAGGTCAATGAAGATGACGGGATCTACCGTGCGGTGACCCCCTCGGTCAGCGAGGTCGGTAAAATCCAAGACTTTATCCTTCTGGCATCCCGGAGGCCGCCATATGATAAAGGGTGAGAAACATTTATCTTATCCCAGCTGCATTTAAAGCAACACATTTGTTCTTTTATTCATTTTGAGGCTACATTGGCTACTCCCTTACTGCTAAATGAATCTCCAGTCCATTTAAAAAATATGAAAAGATTTTGAAAAGAATTCTGATGAATTAGATGGCCTACATTGTGTCATACACACTTGTGATGGAAAGTGTGATGGAAACAGAAGTTGATTTATTGACATTCACCAGGGATCCGTATGTTGTCGCTCTCCGGTCGGTCTCTCTCCCCACTCATCCGGCTACGGAGGATGTCAACCGGGGCGAAGTGCTGTGTGCTGGCTTCACCATATACGAGGTCTCCAGCAGCGTGGCCAAGGTGAGTGAGTGTCGATATCAGGGAGGCGATGGTTGCAACACTTGCACGTCTCACGCATGCCCTACAAGTCCACCACACCATCAGGCTGAGTGTCTATAGAAAGACTTCAGGCTGCAGCTGATAAGCTGACGAGTGTCTGATGGCCTCTGATGGCATCTTCTGCCCTCCCAGATCTCCTACTATAACCAGGCCAGTGCGGAGGTGCTGCCCTACATCTCCACCGACATCGCAGGCCTCTCCTCCAGCTTCTACTCCAGCTTCTGTGCCTGTAACCGCTTCCTCCTGGAGCACAAGGCCGAGGTCCCTGAGCCCAGCGCCATCCTGACCTCCACACCACTATGAAGAGACAACCTAGGCTTTTTTAATTCATAATTTTATTATTAATTTTTAATAAATTCAGATTTTTCCATAACTTGACAACATGATTGCCTTTTAACCTATCAGTACAAAAAAATCACAGTGGGAAAAATTCTAACAGGGAGAATGATATTACTTTTCCGTCAATATGGAGATCATGTCCTATGCATTTATCAGTTCAGTGTTTATATTATTGGGATGTATATTAAGGCAATGAGTCAGTGTTTCACCAGTGCTGGGATTTTTACAGGGACTTCCTGGAAATTACATTTCCATCTGGCCAGTAAGTTACATTTTATGTTAATGTTAAAGACATCACAATGTCTGCTGTGCAAGTGTGTGCAACACACACAACCAGTTGGACTTTTTGGACTTTTACAATGTTTTTGTATACTGATAAACATTTATGAAACTCATTGTTCATTTAAAATGGAAATATGGGACTGTGTATATGGGAATATGTATGTTTTTTTTTGTTTTACCCATCTGATCTTGATCTTTGGGTCTGTAGACACACAATGCTAAATAACAACAATAGGCATTTAAAATATTTGTTTAGATGTTTACTTTGTTGAAAATGTTCCTGCATGCAGTAAATCAACTTACATTTTTAAGTCCATGCTCTGGTAGTTATCTTTTAAGAGAATTCAACACAATCTCAAATAAATAAAATCAAATAAATGTCTGACTTTTTACAAAGCATGGTGCTAAACTGAAATACATAGTTATTGAAAAGATATTTCCTTAATTTATTTACAGTATCATGGACAATAAACACTATACAATTTCCTAACATCACAGTAATTTTAAATTACCAAATGCATCTTACCTTAAGAGGAAATCATTAATGAATGTCATGAATGATGCACATTAGGTCTGAATTCAGTCTTTTGCCCAAGTCACATTCAGTCACATGTTTAAAATTTGTTAACCTCACTGAATGGCACAGACATATAGTCTTGAGGTGTGTTGAAAAATATTTGCTGTCTGTCTCCTTGGTGAAGAGACCTGATAAATTTAAGCAAAGTGACAGGGTCTGTTGCAGAGTTAGCCTCGATTGTGAGAGAGAACCTTTTTTGTTCCTCCTGGAAATGCTGGAGGACTGCATCTGACTTTCCCAAGGGCTCAGTGCTCAACTGCAGAGACACATGCTGGTAAACACCCCTGAAGAGCTGGAGCATATCTTCTACCAGGGCACGAGTGTAGCCCTCACTCAGAGTCTCTGGAGGCCAGGCTGGTGCCAGAGTCACAAAGGGGAAGGTCTCCTCCACGGTGCTTAGGAAGTCCATAGCACTGATGTAGCCTGGTGTCTGGAAAACCCCATGGGACACCTCCATGCTGACCCAGGTGGGATGGTATAAGAGACCCTGGTCATATGCGATGCTGAGAAGCTGCAGTGAGGGGGTCAGCTGGCTCTGAGACTTTACCCGCAGATAGATGCCCCAGGGTTTGGGAGAGGCGTAAATGAGCTCCAGACACTCTAGAAGAGAGAGCTCAGGGTCTGAACTCTCCACCACTGGCGTCTCTGGGAGAGCTCCACTGGAAACCACTGGAATGACCAGCATCCCACCACTGCTGCCTGGAATCACACATTTTTTTTTTTTTTAGAGAAGGCATGTCCTCATAATTAAACACTTGGGTTTTTTTTCCTTGGCTGACAGTGTGGCAAATATCCAAAGTGTTACTACTTTTTGAAGGTGCTCCATTTATAGCACATGTGTAATAAGACATAAAAATCAGATTATGCCATCATGATAATAACTTTCAAAACATTATTATAATGTTTCATCATTGTTCCACTAGTTCTGTTGCATAAGAAAAGAAAGGTCTTTGGATGTCAGATTTGCCTCACCTCCAAGTAAGGACAACAGGGATTCTCTGCTTGTCACAGTGTACCATTGGATGTTGGCGCCATCATTGTTCTTGGGTTTAAAGTAGTCAATCAGGTCTCCTCCTGGGTAAAATCGCCTGGGGCGGTTCCTTTGTTCTATCCAAACCAAAGAGTATCTCAGTTAATATTTATGGTGAAATAAAAGTTTCGACAAACCCTGATGTCGTGAACACATACTTGCAGCCTCTTTAAACTCTGACAGCACTGGCTCATATATGTCATAGTAGATGCACTGTGGGTTGCTGTTGTCTCGAATGAACAGAAGGTCATCAACTGTTGGGTTTATACTTCCTTGCCAGAGTGTTAGGCTGAACCTGTGCCGTGACCAAAAACAAATTAGGCATTGATGAAGTTTCATACTTTTCTGATCGCAATATATAATATTTTGCTATATATTACTCTTTAATTAACAATGGCAATTCCACAGAAACACAGACTTTTTGGTCTCTAACACCAGTAGAATTGCCATGGAATTAAATGATGTGAATGATTGGAATGATGGTACATGAAAAATTTGCCTATAAAACATGAAAAGAAATGGATGAAATATTTCACATAATCATTCTAATCATGCAAACATGGTATTTTACTGGTGTTAGGACAAAAAGTACATTTTCCATTGAAATTGACCTAATACATAAAAACATGTAATTTTATCTTGACAAAAACATTTCAAATTTATACACAGAACGAAGTGTAAAGTGTGTGTGGGAGAGGTGGACAGCATAGAGACAGACCTTACCTGGGGGACTGACTTAGAAGCCAACTGATATGAGGCCATCCTTGCTTTGCCATAACAGCCATGATGGGGAAGGTTATTTTTTGTGGCATAGGACTGATGGCATCGTACATTTCCTGCATCATGGCTTGAGTGTAGGTTTTATTTGGTAACTGAGGCACATGGAGTACTTTCCACCCAGGAGATATTGTAACATCAGGAAATTTCTGTTCAATGAGTTGTAAAAACCTTGGGGAGTGAAGTTTGTGAAAAAGAGCTGAACATTTGAGGAGTTCATTGAATTTCTTTAGTTATTTAGTTGTAAAGACACATCTGTCTATTGAGGCAGATTAAAATGGCAGATAAATTCTTGGCAGTAGCCTACCTAGTGCGATCAACCACAGGTATAAAGGCAGGAACATTGGGCCCATGGATGATGTCTGCATTTATCCATACAGGGCGATTAATGCGCTCTGTCTGATTTTTCAATCTGAGTATGTCAAGAGAAGGCTCTACTGCTTCGATACTTTTAAAGTCCAGTTTAATACCTGTAGATGAAATCAGGCAAGTTTTCAGCTGATGTAGCCACACCTTTTATCACAATCATCCCTTCTAAATGTTTGTTCCTATAGCGTGGCAGGAAATAAATACAAAATCGGGCTGAAGTCCCCATGTCAATAGATATTATTTCACACATTCTCCTTTGTAAATTCATGTGAGCAAGTACCAGCTCAGCAGCACCTAGTCTCTGAAAAGGTCTCTGTCAACTGCAACAGAATCTTCATCTTTACTTCCCCAAAAGTTGGGTTACCTTTGTCTGATTTAAGAACTGCGTCTATCCATTCCTGCAGAGTATTGTCACTGTAAACAGCAGGAGGGTGAGCCATGATGGGAATGTTGGTCTGGTTGGCGGTTCCATGGCCTTCAACATTTACATCAGCCTCCAAAATCATGACTGGACCTAGAGTTGACATCCATGAAACCACCTATTACTAGTCACCAAGAATGGGCTCATTAACACAGAAGATGAACAGGTGAATTCATATGGAAGGCACAGTGAGGCACCAGTCCAGTAAACAGCTGGTCGGGTTAAGCACTCACTTTTCAGGGCTTCGGCGAGCTGTGATTTGTTGTTGGCAGAGTGATACCAAGTAGCGTATAGGCCGTCTTTTTCTGTGATTTTCCCATTTTCCATCAGGAATTCCAACATGTCCCCATCAGAGGGAAAATGGCACCTTGATGGCAGATGATCCTGAGACTGCAAAATAAATACAAAATATAACTGATTGCATTCCAAAGGATTTCTATACATGTCACTTGTAGTAGCAAAATTTTCACTCACACATTCTGAATCAA
Source organism: Tenualosa ilisha (assembly GCA_015244755.2). Taxonomy (NCBI): domain Eukaryota; kingdom Metazoa; phylum Chordata; class Actinopteri; order Clupeiformes; family Clupeidae; genus Tenualosa; species Tenualosa ilisha. Next base: position 9,260 of record PYXC01000270.1, read on the forward strand.
GTCCTGTAGAAGCACAAGACTTTAACATGTTTGTAGAATCAAGACTTTAACATTAACAATAACTTTAACAATTGTACTGATTGATTGATTGATTTTATGCATGTATTGATTGATTGATTTTCTACCATCAGTTACAATCCACTGTATGTATGTTCTTCTTGTGAGACCTAGACTGGTGTTGAGGTCCACAATCATAAACAGTATAATCTGACTCAATATAGTTGAATATCCATTTACCTGAGGAAGACTGAGTGAGAATAACAGCAGGTACCACAATGGCAATCAGCAATACCACCAAGCCAACAGCAACACATGACATGATGAACTGTTCTCGTGTGCAGATACCCAAAATTGTCTTAGGCTGTTCATCCTCTTCTTCTTCCTCTTTCTTGTCACTGTATGTGTCTTCTTTGTGCTTATTTTCCATTGCTGCTACAAAAGGATTATGAGTGCCCAACTAAGTCCTCCACAGTCTAAGGCAGTGGGGAGGAAATTAGTGTGGTATAATTGTAAGGGAGCCAATCATCTGAACATACCTTATCATTCAGATCCCATGAATGATAAGAGAGATAACATATTGTGTTCTTAGTATGTATGTTCTCTGACCAAGCAGCACTGAGCTCTGTGCTGGTTATCAAGGGGAGCCATTGGTTTATGTTTGCCAAGAGACCTAATCATTGACTCAGAAGATAACTCTTCCATGCAGGTTCTTTATTAGTCTTACATAAAACAATTTTCTAGTACTCATGCAAGAGTACTTAGGCTACATGATCTGTAAACATTGAGAACACCATTTGGAGCACCATTACCCAATAGCTTAGATAAGTCAGGCTGAAAACTTTTTGAAAACAAAATATTTAAAGATTTTGTGTATAATGAAACATCTGAGTATGTGCATTCAAAACAAAGAAGAGACAACTTTGCATATGGAGTGAAAAACTCTCCCTCAAATAGTCAGCTGTTAATTATTTTCTGGCCTTCTCTATATTTTAGACTATTCTCTCCTCCTGGTTGATGTATGCCGTGCCGTGAATTGAACAAATGCCCAACACCAAACGCTTGTGTAAATGAGGGTTGAGTGAGGGGCGATCATTAATACTGGTCCACTGTGGCAGTAAAAGAACTACTAGTGTCATTTTCAGGGAAGTTTCTGGGCTGCAAGTGTCACAAATGACTAACATAGACTGTTGCTACTGGCTGAATTAGCAATGCAGCGTTTTTTGACGAAAGTAACTCTGGACTAAAAGTAACGTTGGCTAGATACAATAAGCATAAACATAAAGGAGCCCTTCTGATGATACATATTAATGAGAGCTGTCTTTCCAAATGCACATGAGTATTTTTATTGATTGCAGAAACGTTGTTACCATTTCACCCTACAGGAAAATCAATATTTAATTTACTGAGTGAATAATACATGTTTATGCTTGTCTGAGCAATTTAACCCTACATTTGAGACCCTACATTAAGACACTACAATTATAAGACAAACAGCATATTCACTTTAAAGTGTCCGCACACAGAAATTAAAGTTCTCTGGGAAAAATCCAAAATGGCTTTAAACATCAAATGCTAACACCTCGCTGGTGGCACTGCTTCCACCCAAGGAGAACTTCATTAAAAACAGTGGCATGTAATTGGAGAGAGACACAGCACCAAGCCAGAGCGATGTAAATGCCTCGGGCATTTAATTAGTGTGTTATGCTCGGTCCTCCCTACACAGTGGTGCATTTGTCACATGCACACCTTATTCACAGTTCCCTGTAGGTGAGGTACCTTGGCCTGCTAGGCTTTATTGAGTCAACCTTAGTTAAATACCACCGACCATGAGTATTTATTTACAAATATTCATCAATAATGATTAGATTTCATACTGTCAGTAGAGAGGCACGTGGTATTTCAGTTTTTTTTGGACATTCTTAGTTCTTTTAAAATGAATGAAATTATGTAGAAAAATTTCTGACTTTCTTGATCTTAACTAATACAGCTGGAACACTGAGATGTGGAAGTTATTCTAGTATTCTGCATATCTGTGGGCACTGAGTTTCTTATATGAAACCTTCACAATCCTGAGGGTTTCACACAGGAAACTCATTACTCACTTGTCCTCTAAACCTGTATGGTGGGGAACTGTATGTCTGTCTGTGATGGTCCAGCATGTCATCTGACATCTTATGAAATGGATTGGCCCTTCCTCATCACAAATATTTGGAGATCACACCTCCATTTTCTCTGCATGGAGGTTAAACTAGCTAACTAAACTAATACATTTCTCTCAGGCTTTGCAACAATGATGGCCATGCTGAACACGCGTAATCCTTCCATTGTTGAAATAGTCATTTTCACAAACCATTTGAGTTCTGATGACTGAGTGGACTGTTAATTTTTCAACATGACAAATTGGATTTCCTTGGCAACAGTGCTTATTTAGATTTTAAAAATAGCTACCTGAAAGGTTATTAGGTGTTGCAGAAATCAAACAAGATATCAAGACAAAAAGCTAAAACTCCCACAAACACATGCACACACAAAAACCTCCACAGGCACGTGTACACACAAAACCTTATCAATATAACATTAACATTATAGGTAAAAACAAAGCTCTGATTTCTGGCACCTTCCCATTAATAGTGGGGTAATTGTTTTGTTGCTGACTGATAAAACAGTAATCAGTGTACAGTGACATCATATCCAGTTAGTAGTTCATTCATTCAGTAATCATAACAAGTAGCCTAGTGTGAACATCTTTTAGTAGCCAGAAAAAGTCTGAAAAGTCAAACTAGATCTCTCTTACAGAGAAGTTTTGATGTTGCTCATTTTTCTTCAACTGCGAAATGATGGATGGTTTACATAGCTTTTCTGTCTAAGAAGCATCCCCAGCACCCAATCACCATTTCCCAATCCTCGGTTTTTCTAAAAGACACTAAAACAAAAACTCAAGCATTTGGGTTGTATGCTGTCTATAACCTTCAGTTGGCCTCAGAGCAGCCGAGGCAAAACCACTGTGACAACATCCATAGTGGTGGATCCACTCACCCGCCCCCTGGTGTGCTGCCTCAGGCTGGCTGACTTGCAGCTAATCCCATTGTCGCACTTGATGCAGATGCAGAAGGTCGATGAAGATGAAAGAGAGGCATGCCAGGCAGCGGCGGCCTTCGCGCCCCCTCTCTGGCCCCTGGAACCCAGCAGATTGGATTGGGCCTCTATGACTGGGAGGCCGCAGGGGATGCTGTGCTATGATGATATGGGCCACCTGTGACCCGCAGTTTAAGTGGATATCTGGGCCTCCCCTCCCAGATGCCGGCGCTTACAGCCAAAACACAGCAGGAAGGGCAAGGACAGGCAAGAGAAGTGCTCCATACACACAGACTGTTAGCCATGTTGAAAATTAGTTTTTATAGAGCTTGTGGTCCAATTGCTTTGATGCTGGAAGTTTCCCTATGGATGTGTGCACTGGTTAGGAGAGCGCCATCTGCTGGAGCATCCCCTTTCGTTCCAAGCTACCCTGGGTCTTGGATACATGCATAGACAAATTGAAAATGTATCATCTTCATATGAAGAAAAACTACTTTCTGACCCCGACAATCATAAATTTGATTTGGTTTGTTTAGGTAGTAAATCCACAGTCACACAAGTGCAATCATACTTCCCAAAATGATCCACTGATTTAAGATAAACCTTATCCTCCTTATAAGACCTTCCCCTACTCCTCCTTGACTTTCATTTCCATATCCCGTGTTCATTATAAAACAAAGAATGAACTACAACTTGAAAGGCCTCAGACATTATTTAAACGAGCAGTGAATGTTTTATGAAGAGAAATCTTTCTACACTTTGTATTAGATGAAGGCTTCTGTTTATTAAACTGTGGTGTTTCTCACAGTTAACCACTGATATATTAGTTTCTGTATCCACAAAATCCATCTTGTTGAAATATACAGTAAATATTGAAAATAAACTATTAGGTTTTATTACAAAGCCAATTCTTTGCCAAAAGTTTGACAAAAAAGACAAATACATCCTATACATTACTGAGATCTTCATATTCATATTGTGTACATTCATGTGGTAGCCTATATTCAACATAGTCTATATGTTAATTTCCATGGGGTTGTCCTTACTTGAACTGAACCTTTGGGATTATCCCGTCATCAGCGCGTATTTTAATCCTTCATTTTCTTTTCAAAGTCAGACATGTCCACTTAAGCAACATGCCGTCAGGAGTGCCACTTCTTTCGTAATGAAGGTGACACATCAAGGACCTTGGGCTTCATCTCCCACACCGCCCACTGTGAGATGAGAAACTTGAAAGGGTGCGCGCACGCACACACACACCACACACACACACACACACACGCATGCTTCCTTGTAAAATTTTAACACACAAGGCTTTGAATGTTCTGTTTCAGGGAGGTGTGCTTTGTCTTGACTCTCCATTCCAGCACCTTTTTCAGCATCTCCCAGGGCATCTGCATGGATGAGGATGGATGAGGGTGACCATGGGACAGCAGTTGTGCTTCATCCAGAAGAATTTTAATTGGATGACATTTTTTTCACTCTTTCCCTAAGGGAGACCATGTCACTTTTGAATGGACTCAGAGAATTAAGACGCCATTGTCTGACTCAAATGCTGATGAGATTCGGAAAAAAAATGAAAATGAGAATATCTTTGATTAGATGGCTGATACTCCTGTGAGATGTTGCTTAGAGACTGGAAGCAGACAGCAGCATAATAAGGATATTGGTGGTGTGGTGTTCTTGTTTTGCTGTGTACCTGTCAAAGGACATAATAATGTTTTTAAAATGCAAGCTGGAAGCACTCATTGGGATGGTTATCAGTGCTGTATCAGTATGTATTCTCATACAGACACACACACACACACACACACACACACACACACACACACACACAGACATACACACACAAACAGGTTTTATTCTTTTAATCAATTTCATCAAAAGACCTGTTGGGTGTAAACACCTATCATGTGTTTTGCTCAAGATGAGGGGTATCAGTTGTGGTCATATTACAATAACAACAGCAGCACTAACATTTCCACTACTACTTCTACTACTAATAATACAATAAACAGCAGCCTTGTGAATACCAGATCACTTCAGACACTGCACTGAGAGAATCTTAAACTTAAAGGTGCCCTGCCACACAGAAACATTTTTAAAATATGATAGGTCAATGCAAAGTTGAGTTATATGGTGGATGTGAAAATGTAATAAAATCTTTGCTGTCTGCAATAGCCAATGGAAAGAAATAAATGGAGAAATTAGGCCAATTTGAAAAGATGATCAAGTTTACGCAAGATAGACCAAGCTTGAGCCACTGGCGGATAGCACTGCATTGTCGCCCAATCCATGCTCTCCTGTATTTGATCAGTGTCCGCCTCACAATCAAATTTCAACTATGTGAGATCACTGAATATCCGGGAAATAAAGAAAACGGGAAGAACAGCAACATCTCATTTTTTGTATGCTGATCTTACAGGAGATTAGGGACAGATGGCAGCAGTGAATTTTTAGAGATCCCTTATTATTTCTGTGTCCAGCTCATTTAGAAAAGAATGACTTGTCAACTTTGGTGAACACAGTGGACTTCGTAGGTTTTAACCTGTGGTTGTCACAGTAACCTTATGATACTGAAGCAGTTATCCGGTTATGTTGCTAGTGTGAAACCCCACACATTACAAGCTTAGCATTGGCTGTTTACAATCTCCAAGCAACTTGCAGATGTGCTCATCATTGTCTGTCTTCTTTCATTTCCTCTGAAATGTATTATTCCAACACTTTCAGTTCTTCATCCCATGCAATTCTGACATTAGCAAACTAGTATAAAAAGCCTATTCACTCGACATGCCTTACAATACTAGCAGCGAATCTGAGCACAGCTCATTATCAAGGAAGAACGAGGCACTTTAGGGCTTTTTGAATAGGTTGCATACAGCGTTGTTAATAGTGTCCTTGGACCGTTTTCTGCCCAACTAAAGTTACATACCATCTTTAGAGACCAATTTGATATACCATATAGATGTATGGCAGGGCACCTTTAACTTCAACACAATTATCTACTCATACTCCATTACACTCAGTGTCTTTTCCTCTCCATTCTATCCTCATTCTATCCCATCATATTCCCCTTCCTCAATACAAATTTCTCTCCACTGCCTGTCATTCGTCTGCTGTCTTTAAGACAGAGGTCAGTCAGGCGTCCACCCAGAGAGACCACAATGGCAAACTCGGCAGGATGCGAAAAAAAGAGAGGACAATCGATACTATCAAAGAGATTTCAGTGAGGGGTCTAGATGAGCAGAAAGCTAAAGTCAAAGTCAAGGTCACAAAAACTTTACTGCCCAAATTCCTATCAAAAGTTACACAACCCACTGACAGGATGCAGTATTTCGCCTTGAGTAAGGGGAAAAGTCTAAATACTGGTTCTTACACCAGTTAACCTATGGAGGGCAACCTTTCAATATCTCTGTGAACCGGACTTAGACGACTTGATGGTTGTGTGTGCTATGGCATTAAAGTCCTCAAAACTGTTCATTATCCTGTGAGGGCTATAGAAAATGATTTGTTTATTTTTGTTTGTTTATGTTTAAACCTTTACCCAATTAACTGTTTTGTGGTGATTTATTTAAGTAAAGACATCCAAACATTACCTAGAAATACAGCTGCATGTCCGACCATTTGAGACCAACATATGATTGGGCGATATGGCCAAAAAATAATATCTTTTTTCATTTTTTTCAATATTGTTATATTTCAAATATAACAACAATTTGTTGATATATTTTAAAAATAGGATTTTAATTGTATGAGTTATAAGCCACCTTATATAGTGTCTTACAAAGCATATCAATGGACACAATGTATAAGGAAAACAGTTCTTGTAGTTGAACCAGCTAGAGTGCCCCACACACATTTGAGAGCACATAGCGCATGGTAAAAGATGCCGCCACAGAGGGCTACGGTTGTTCACTCAGTTTTAAGGCGTTTCATTGTTTTTCGCCAAGTTATTTAAATACTCAATATTGTAAATTTGCACTTTGTTAAAACAACAACTGCAATACTATCACAGATGATATATATCACCCACCCCTACACATTATTACAATAAACACCTTTAAGCATCCTCGTGTTAAAAAAACACCACGTTGTCAAACTAGATGCACATTGAAGCTCTGAATTACATAACTTTATCCAAATACAATTGTACTTCACAAAGCCATTCTCAACTGGTGCATTCCTGAGGACCGTGCTTCAGTACCACAGTAGGGTCAGTGGTGATAAAAGAGGACGCACTAGTGTGGACAGCAACAGACAAGACCTTCTCCTGTTCTCTTCACATCACTCAGGGAGGTAAAGTTGGCTGGGCCACAATTACTTGTGTAATGCTGTGTGTGTGTATGTGTGTTTCTTTGTGTGTGTATGCAGGGACGCCACTAGAAAGTTTGGGTCCTACCCTATGACAGCATATAATTTTGGGCACCCCAAACATTGATTATGATATTAAAATGTTCTCTGGGGCTCCGTGTCAGTGCCAGGCCATTAAAATCAACCCCCCTCCCTGCTGGCGCCCCTATGTGTATGTGTGTGTGCGTGTGTATGTGTGTGTGTGTGCGTGTGTGTGTGTGTGTGTGTGTGTGTGCGCGCGCGTGCGTACATGCATGTATGTAACCTGCAGCTGTATAGGTTTTCCTATGTGTGTGTGATCCCATGGCTACCATTCTCTATGTTAATGGGAAAGGCAGGGTGTGGCAGGCTTTGGCTGATACTGGTGGCCCAGGAACATGGGGGGCACCTGTCACTGCTACAGATGAGAAATTTTGCAAGACAGAGGGTGACTTTCCGAGTGTCCAAGTCAGTCTCAGGTCATGGCATTTTGATGGCAGAAATGAGGGAGGGAGTGGATGAGGTGAAGTCATTAATGAATGGATATTCTCGTTTTTTTCCAAGTTGCTGTCAGTTTATAGGACTGTTACCCTTTAAATGACTGGGCAATGAAGAGATGACAGGAAATGAGTGGGAGAGAGCAGGGCTGGCCAAACTTTCCATCTACTGAAAATATCTAAGCAGCCAAGGGCCAATGCAAAATTAAGAGCACCAGTTTTCAATCAGTTTCAAGTGAAACTGTGTTTTAGATCAGAAAACCCACATGCCATTAAAATAATTCTATATGATGCTATAGTGCTTAAAGGGATACACCCCCATTTGGGGAAATACATTAATTTTCCACCTTCCCTCGAATTAAACGATAGAGTTTTACCTTCCTCTAGTTCATCCAACTGTTCTCTGAGTCTGACAGTAGCCTTTTAGCTCCAGCCTAGCATAGATCATTGAATCAGATTAGACCATTAGCATCTCGCGTATTAGCATTTTGCTTAAAAGTGACTAAGAATTCTGTTATTTTTCCTAATTAAAACTTGACTCTACTGTAGTTGCACAGTGTACTAAGACCAACAGAAAATGAAATGTGGTGATTTTCCAGGCTGATTTGACATGGAACTATACTCTCATTCTGGTGCAGTTATCAAGGATATTTGCTACCACATGTGAAAACAGTCCCTGCATGTGTCCAAGTCAAGTAGTGCAAGCCACTGACCTCATGGCAGGTGGCAAAGTTCCTTGATTATTAAAACTCAACTTGTTTTACTGGAGGGGAGGTGGAAAATGGGTATATTTCCCCAGACGGTGGTGTATCCTTTTAATGATGCTATTGATCAACATAACAATCTAACTTAGATGGAAATTATCTTTTCAATGGAAAATGGGCTTGTATCCATGCCATTGTGGTTTAAAATCACTGCGACAGTGCTCAAATCTACAGTATGATGTGTGATTCACATATAGCATTAATGTAACAACAGGTCACATTAAATTTTATTTTTAGACTTCCTCATGCTGGGCCGCATGAAAAAGAACAGAAGGCTGTAGTTTGGCCACACGTGTTTTAAAGTATATCTGTTGTAAAAATCCTCATGATTTCCCAAAAATGTGTTGAATACAACATGAATGAATATAGATGTGATCTTTATTTATGCTGAAATTTTCCACAGACTTGAGGATGTGACCTCTCTTTTTCTGTTAGTAAATGGATCAGGAACTGATTAGATTGTGAAGTTAAGTACCTTCAAAAACAGCCAATCAAACCTAAATCGCAAAGCCTCTCTTCCAGGCACTTAACTTTCCCTTTCTGCCTGAATAGATGTGTTGTTGTTCCTTCACTGTCTGCTGAAACCCTCTTGACTCTCATTAAGAACAACTGAACAGACTCACATGCTCCCTGCGTGCTACTGCAAGAGAATGGAGCTAAATAGAGACAACAGTATCATAAGGATACTGTTTCAGCTCCATTTGTGTTCTCTATGCAAGTACACCTAAATTAACTGATCTGAGGGAATATCTGCACAGATTCATGACACACATAGGAACTATCTCATCTATAAAGCTACAATCTACTCTTGTTCCATAATATTATTACATTGTGTTGAATTTAGCTATTTTGGAAGTCTACATATAGGGTTTTTTTTACATTCTCCCCATATTATTTTTATATGGCAAATAGTCATTTGCAGGAGACATACAAACTAGCTGCCCATATTACTGGGTTGACCACATGTTTACTTCATGATCACATGTTTACTACTGTATTCATCCCCAAAATGAAACAGTTGGTGAGTCAGAAGTCTGTTATCAAAGCCAAACATGCTGTTGTTGATGGTGGCAAGGCTGTTTTCTGTTAGCTGTTAGGATCACTTGTTTTCAGAAGACTTCTGAAATATTACTTTTTAAGATTCTCACTTTGCATGTTATATGATTATGTTTGAGTTTGTGTGCTTGGCAGACACTTGTGTGCGAAGGAACGATTAGGAAGATCAACTGGGCACAGTAACTCTGATGTGCCATGCCAACTGTGTTGGGGTTAAAAATATAAATTATAAAAAACATAAAGTGTTACTGTTTCATTTACTCCTCCTACATGATGCATGTCTTTTGCTGCTACTGGGAGAATATGGTCCATTTGAAATGGTGTCTGTCTCAGTGGCAGTGGCAGCTAAGTGGCAACTGTACAATGGCAAAAGCCAAGGCATGCTGCTGCCACAGAGGGCCAGGGTGTTAGAACCACTGAGTGGGGCAGTTGTGCTGTGTTTGTGTATGTGTGGCTCTGTTTTGGGGGGAGACAAGTTAGGCCTGTCAGGCTGCATATGCATGATGGATTTTGTCCTCAGAGAGAAAATTCATTCTCATAGTAGGTGCATTCATGACATGGTCATATAAGATAGTCCACAGACATAAAAAACACAATTACAGGGTGGTGTGAAACCATCAGAGGCATAGACATGAGACAAATAAGTGGATTGAAAATATTTGAGGCATAACTGAAAAAAGGTTGGATGGGTATTCACGACTCCACTTATTTAATGCTGCAGTTACATATCTCTTACCGAGATAAACCTTTATACTGAAGGGTAGGCTAATCTGAGGGGGGGCTGGCTGGGGAGCTTATAGGGAGAGTGGTCTAGCTACCTTGCGGATCAGGGATTGTGATTGGAGGGTTGTGAACACCAATGAGCTCACCAGCTATGTTTGTTATTGGTGACTGTCAACACATTGAAAACAAAGAGATGGCACTAGATAAAAGGACTAGCTCAATGATATATTGGCACAGGAGAAGGATGAGATGGATCTGCACAAAAAATGTTTTAGTTCACAGATAGTTGTAAGTTTATCTTGTCAATTTTTGGAGGCATAGCAATAGAAACTGAGGTTATTATCCAGTGCAATGCCCAAAGTCAACCACCTCACCCCCCTTTCCTTTCTTCAGACTGAGGAGTCTTTCTTTTTGTCATCCTCCAAAGGCTGTCAGTAAACATCTTACCCAGAATATCACAAAGTAGCAAAAGAAAAATAAAGACTGATTAAAAACACTCAACTATAAATAATTTTGTGAAATATATATGAGTGTCTGTTCATCTCAACACTTCACAGCTGCACATTTCACTTAACCTTTATCAGACAAGCATTCTACAGAACTGTAGGTATTCTGTGGGAACCCATTAATGTTTAATGATTCCACCATGTGCTGTTCTGGAAATGGTGGTAGAGTTTGCCATTTTAGGCCAATTATCTTTCCAATCCGCCCCCCACACGTGAACTTGTTCCAATCAATACCAGTTATGCTGCATTTCCATCCGAACCGATATGTGCAATGAGCTGGGTGATGTTTGCTCTGCAACAGCAGCACCTTGTCATGGATGAGCTGTTGCAATCAGTGAGTTCAAGACAGAGGAAACCACATATGCATTTGGGTGAGTCACTCTTGCTGGTCTAATTGAACTACAAGCACACAGTACACTACTTAACTGATTTACTCGACAGTTCTCACAACCTATTAATGTATAAATAAATTCTCCAATACCTCTGACACGCACGTGAACCCCCACAACAACAGGACATAATAAGATCCCATGCATGCTGAGGTATTAGAGAGAGGTTTTATTTTAAGTCCACTTCACAATTATGCTTTGAAGCTTACGAAATAGAGTATTATTATTCACATTATTATGCTCGTCACTTTGAATTGATTATTGAATATTTTCAGTATTTTTAATAACAATTGTATTTAAAGGGATATTCTAGCGCATTTCAATGCATAGCTCTCTTGTTTGAGGTCACCGAGTGCTATTGTTCGAAAAAGGAATGAGACATAGAATGAATAGTAAAACAGCAACTAAACTTTATCAGTGGGCACAAGGAAAGTCCGTTTTTGTTTGATTTTCTTTGCCTCTCAGCTAGCATTAGCTGCCTTTAACTTTATCAGTGGGCACAAGGAAACTTAGTATTAGTTGATTTTATTTGCCCCTTAGTTAGCATTAGTAATTAAAGTAGTTTTATTCAAAGATCGCAACCCTCTCTGATTTTATCACAATCTATTTTGATATGAGAATCTTCATGTCTTTGCTATGGCAACTAAAAAGAGAATCTCGTAGGAGGGCAAATTCCGGGAGAGCAGTTGTAGACCTTCATTTTAGGTGTCAGACAAAAACGGACCGACAGATAGATGCATAATGTTGCGTGGAGCAAAGCAACACAGTAAGAGCAGAATCAAAAACACTCCATAGGTGTCCAAAGGACAGTGTGACAGTGGTAGCACCCTACCCTAGGATAGTGAGGTAAACCGGGTATGATGTGATGTCACTGATTAATGTTAGCACAGGAAACATGCAATTCTTGCCAAAATATACCAACGCACGCTGTGTGGTGCCTGAACAGCAAGTCATGCCACAGCCCTCACGCGGCCAAAGTGTGCGTCACCACTTACCCACCCGGTGTTCTGCTGGAACCACTCTGGAGGCTCTCATCACCGCATGGAAGCACGCCCTCTTTAAATCACCAGGACATGGCGATGGCCTCTCTTTCTGCATATTAGTCTTGCTCTGTTGCGTTTCATAGGGAGCGAGCGAGAAAGTTATTGCTATTTCCTGTTCAGTAACGGCCGGCACTTTCTGAGCCGAATGCGAAGCACAATGCGGATAAACTTCTAGGGAGTTGGGATAGATCAAACTGACGTGAGTGAATGTTGAACATAAACATGTCCTCACAGAGCATGAAGGTATTTCGTCCATCCTTTGTCCTCCAAGGCGATCAGGGCCGCTGTGCATTTTTCTCTCCCGGGCACTGTCACTTATGCGACTGTAATAGTGGAGCTTGATGCACGCGCCTCTTCCCTCCGCAGCCAGGTGTAAATCACGGGTGGCTGTCCCACACCCTGTCTTCTGTTTCAGTGGGCGTAATAGCGGAGCGCACCTCTGATTTATGGACCTTTAGTGCATGCTTTCCCGCTAGCTGCACGGCTTTAATAGACCACAACCTTCAGGTGGACTAAATGGACAAGTGTGTTTTACAGGAGCTGGGGCGAGTTGAGCTGCAGGAGGTTTCATCGAGCAGAGCTCACTTCCGCAACAGAGGCATATGGCCATTTCAGTACTCTGCATTTATTTGTTTTATGGAGACTGATATAACTAATGTGATATACAGTACCTGGAAGAAGGTTCAATGCTAAAAAGAATAATAAGAAAAACTTTTAAGAGACAGCTAGTGAATGGAGCAAAGACTGGAGAATTTTGATTGACACCCCTTTGATTGACACTCCTCTGTCTGTCATACATTCCCATCTCCACCTACACATTCCCCATGCATACAGTCTCAGGTCACTTGCACAATCTGTTTATTTCTCCCCATTCCATTATATTTCTTCAAAAGGTACCTCACAAGCTAACAGAAAAGCTGCATGACAATAATGAAGGACTAAACAAGTGCAATGTGTTCCCAACATGGAATGTTTGAGCCTTAAAATCTGCTGTTTATGCTGTTTTCATTGCATATCCTGTTCAGAGGGTAAGGAAAGATCAACTTTTGTACTCCTCCATCAGTACGCTTACATGCACTGAGAGAAAATAAAATTAATAATTGCCGTAGTCCGACAAAAATTTAACTTTTAAAATGCCTATAAAAGTCTTAGTCTGGCTGAAATCAAAAAGTAACCGAACTGCTCATAGTCCGACTAAGACCCACAGATAATGTGGTCGAAAGTCGAATTTCTCATGCATCTAAGTAGTATAAGCAAGATTTGAATGTGTTTGTGTATTGAGTATAGGTTTTAGAAAACTTTGGACGTCAATGAAAATAAATAACAGTCTGTTTCAACGTTGGTAGTTGGATATACAGTATGGTACAGTACGGAATGTGCCTACCTGCAGCATTGTTGGTAATGTTACCACACAGAATCAGTAATACGCCACGTGCTTGTCTGTAAAACACGATAACGTTAGTAAAACCAACAGTGAAAATAAATACAATAACAGCAAATAGATCTACAGCATAGACATACATGAATACTTACAAAGTTGGTCAAGGCTAGATAGGGCAAGCTCTGATGAATCATTATCACAGACCTTCACAGGGGTGGAACAGCCTTGGAGAGAATATGTATTGTATTTTAAATAAAAGTGATAACATCAAATGAAAAAAAAGATACACTGAACATAGAACGTGCATAATAGCATTATTGAATAGAATAATGGAAGAGTAGCCCAGAATAGTATAACATAGATATACTCACAATTTGTTTCCATGTTGAGAGTAGGAAGAGCAATCCTTTGCAGAGATGATTGAAACGCGTTTGCAGACCATAGATCATATGAATGCAAGTGTCTGGTAATGTTTAGAAATGGTTTAAGACGACGTTTTATGTAGGTTAAACTGTTGCATATTGGCTGTTGCATGATGGTACAATTAGCAGTGAATGTAGAAGATATAGGGGGGACACAGTACCCAAGACAGCCAGCATGTTGGGGCTAAACACCCCCTGATACATTGGACTGATAAATATCTAGTGAAAATACCATAACAAAAAACAAAGTAATAATAAGAAACTACCCGACGTAGGTTCTTAACAATCACATATTTTCAACCATTTTTTTTTTTTGGTTAAACACAGAAAGAGTGGCATACCACAAGAACAATTAGGCTACATTAAAAAATATGCATGTATTGAGGGGTAAGGAGGGTGGTAACTCAGCATTTGACAGCCAACACATGGCACGAACATAACAAACAATAGCAAACAACACACTGGTAACAGCTACATGGGCTGAACACCAGAGAGGTGCTCTATTACTGCTTAGCCTGACTGATTCTGTGTCTGGTGTAGTAGGCCTGGCATTTCAAACACTTCTGACACTGACACCCACTACAATACAGCATTCTAGTTTCTTGTTGGATGTATTTCAGTTGTTGTAACAAGCTCTTGGAATAAGATGCTGTTTGTTTTGGCAATTAATTGTTGTTGACAATTGTTAAAACAATGATAACAATCAGTTGATAAACAGCTGATAAAAAAAAAACTTGGCTGTAATGATGCATTACACAGCAGTACACTATTATTACTACTAATAAACAGTGCATCTCTATGGATGCCGTTTAGGCCCTTCTACTCGTTTTTACTTCTACTCGCCCTAGCACTTTGTTTTAGCTTATTCACATGTAAGCTAAGGGTGTCCCTATACTTTTAGTACCATGGGGAAGTGCTTTTCAACCCTTAAAACCACCCCTTAAACCGGAGAGAGGTCAGGTGCAGACTTTGAACGAAGTGTAGGGATGATTACCCAGGATACCTTGTGACTTTATACAGTGAGAGTTCAGAAAACAGTTGAAGAAAGATGATGGCCAGCTCGGGAAAAGATGAGCACAATGGATATTGTCGCAATTAGGCATGGAAATTTCAAAATATGTCGGGGACGGGGTTGATTCAGATGTAAAGAAATTATGTTGAGTCAGAACATGAACGTTAGAAATCATTCAGGGTAAATATACGAAATATACTTAATACGATCTCACTCTCCCACACATTTTACGCTAAGCCATGTACAAGCTAAGCGAGGTAAGGCAAAGCAAAGCAAACTTGTCAGCCATATCTTCCCAATACATTAACACTGAATAGGTGGCATGTATCAAGACCTGAGAGTTTTTCTGTGCAGTGATCTGAGTGCACTTGCCATTCATCGTCTTTAAATGTGTTAGCCTTGCACAGCCTGAAGTGTACTGGAGAAGCCTGCATGATTGTTGGCCAAAAATAAATAGGTTAATAGGCATTTAACCCATGCTGCCACCATGAGTTAGTAATAGTGGCAAATATGGTTAGGAAACCAAATTAAACCATTGTGTTGTTCATTAAAATGGGAGCTTGACCTGTATTTTCACCTTGACTTCATGTCTTTTTTGCATGAGTACACCAGCATAAACCTACTAACCTGCGCCAAGTGTGCCAAGCCTCAAACTCTAATGGAATTTCATATAGGCTACAACGTTCTATTCTCTCTATGAAATCTCTACCTCATCTTGGAAATTGGCC
The DNA here is from genome assembly GCA_015244755.2 of Tenualosa ilisha. Lineage (NCBI taxonomy): Eukaryota > Metazoa > Chordata > Actinopteri > Clupeiformes > Clupeidae > Tenualosa > Tenualosa ilisha. The sequence continues at coordinate 25,185 of PYXC01000270.1, forward strand.
AGCCGTAATCAAGTTTGAAATAAAAGCGTGTTAAGAGAGTATTGTTCCATGTACAGTCAGGGACAATGACAGGCAGGGGTGGGGAGGTGGGGGAGCAAATCAATATTTGGAGGTGGGGGCAAAATAATTTTTTGTCATAGGGCCCAAGATTTTTAGTGCCGCCCTGTACTGTCCAAATGAAAAGTAAATCTTTCACCAAACGGACCCTTGCAGTTTTGGATTCGAATTCCCTGTGTTTTTTGAAAATGTTAAAAGCAGGTCTGGGCCAAAGGAGGATATCCTGATGAAGGATTCCTCTGTATACTCCTGATGGCACCAAAAAGCTTGCAGGACTCCCATCTGTTTCAACTTGTTTCAACATCACAGTATCAATTCAATGAAATTTCAGTGGGAAACTAGTCACACTTAAATAACAGCACTTGTGAAAGACAATAAAATAGCACTGCACAGCAGGATTTTCCAGTTGCCAGAAATTCATTTAGGCTCAGAGCGTTCACCATGAATCACGTGTGAGTCACGCTGTCCCATTTCTTTTGACAAAATTTCTTGAGTACATAGGCACAGCAATGACAAATGTGAAGATACACAATGCCAGAAA
>PYXC01000271.1:0-16985 GCA_015244755.2 Tenualosa ilisha
TTTTGCGCTCACGTTTCTACGCTTATATAGACACAATAAATGTCCACAATATAGTCACGTAGTCTTGCGTGTTTCTTCCAAACGTATACATTGTGTGTGTGAAAACAGTCAATGAACGCTTGATAATGTTATATGCGATTATGAATGTGAAAGTCCAAGTACGAGTGCGTGTGCGTGTATACATGAACGTGTGTATGTGCGAACTTGCGTGTAAAACAGTCCTTATGGAAGGCTTCTCAGTGCGGTCGATCCATGACCGTCACAGTCTGATTCAGGGAGAGTGATTGTGTGTGTATGTGTGGTGTGTGTGTGTGTATGTGTGTGTGTGTGCATGTGTGTGAGTGTGTGTGTGTGCATTTGTGTGTGTGTGTGTGTGTGTGTGTGTGTGTGTGTGTGTGTGTGTGTGTGTGTCCTAATCTGTGCATTACAGTTCTGTCATAGTGGTGATTTGCCCAGAGAGAATGGCAGCAAATAAGACATCTCTGGCTAAACTAAACCTACACCTCCAGTCACGTTGAGCGTTTAATGGCAGTCGCGCAGGAGAGGAGCCTCGTCTTCTTGACACACCGCCTTCAGCCATGATCGCCTCAGCACGCGGGCAGACCACTGGCTTAGTATCCGCCATCTGGGCCAGTCAAAAAAGTTAACTATACGACCGGTGATGGAGCCGTCGGAATCTCCGGTCTCTCTCTCTCTGTCTCTTTCTCTCTCCCCCTCTTTTCCTTTTTTATTTTTAAAGTCGAATTAATTTATGGCGTTGTCAATATGCTGTCAGGGCCTCACTGGGAGATGTGACAGGCTGCCAGGTGAGCTGTCAGTGGCCCTAGAGATCATCAGGAAGGGATTTGAGAGAGAGAGAGAGGCTCCCTTCTGCCTGATCAGCAGCTGTGGCAGGGGAGCGGAGGGGAGATGATGGTGGTGGTGGGAGCCGTGGCAGCAGCGATGGAGGAGGAAACAGGCAGCAGCCAAGGCCGAGAGGGAGCATGGCACAGAGGAGGGAGGATGATACCACACATACACACACACACACACACACACACATTGAGACACACACACACACACGCACATGGACAAGCAGACACACACACACTCATATGCACACATGCACTCTCACAAATTGAGGCATACTTGTGCACACACACACACTGGGACACACACACACACACACACACACAAGAGACAGACAGACACATACAAATGCACACACCACAGGTGTAAAGTTACAGTGCGGCTGTGGAGCACTAATTACCACGAGAGTGCCTTTTTCTTTCAGTCTCTCTCCCTCCCTCCCTCTCCCCCCTCCCTTCTTCCATTCCCTCTCTCTCCCTGCCTTCACTTGGGCGTCCAAATTACACATCTCAACCACAACAAGGGCGACGCACCCAACAGTCATTTGTCAGACTAATTATTTGTCTTCAGCGTGTAATTGCGGCGTGAACAGGTACCCAGGTAATTGTGTGGCGAGCTGCGATGTTAAGTGATGCCTTCCCTCCATTTGGAGGTAGGATGAAAGGAAAGAAGACAGGCACGAAGAGGAGAGGAGGAGAGGAGTTCATTTCAGCCACTCACCACACGCCTCTCCCCCTCCAAAAAAAAGGCAACTGACATGGCCATCTTTCTTTTTCTCTCTTTGCTTTAACAATGATTAGGGCCAGAGTTCCGTAAACGATAATAACTCGCGCTGAAGATGCCGTATTTACCTTCAATGCACTGACAAGATGTCTTAGTTGTAGCAAGAAGGGGCTTTGACAACCCAAAAGCCTCCAGCATCTGTGTCTGTTCTCTGTTGTCTGTGCTAATGCTGGCTCATGGTGAAGCATGCTAAGCTCAAGAGGAGAAGCATTAGGTTCCGTGCAAACACACAGGACATGATGGAAGGAACTTGTCAAGTGTTGCTCAAAAAACCGTCTGGCAACATAACATTAATTGTGCTCTCAAAAAGCCACATTGTTCTGTCCTGAAGTGTTTTGCCTTGGTGCCCATAAACACGCTGGACCCTGTCATGTGCACTGACATACGTCTCAGTTGCACTGTCACCTATCATCATAATTATTCAGGCGAGCTGTGTTTTTGTTATTTTTAAACGGGCATCCACTGATCCTTCACCGGGGCAAAGCCAGGCCAACTGGACATGATGTCAAGTTGAATATGATAATGAGCTAAAAAATATAACTTGGTCGAAGAAAGAGAGAGAGAGAAAGAAGAAGAGTGGAAGAGAGAGTGGGAGGGGAAGCAAAAGAGCGTGTGTGTGTGTGTGTGTGTGTGTGTGTGTGTGTGTGTGTGTGTGTGTGTGTGTGTGTGTAGGGGGGCAGAGGGGGGTGAGAAAAATAAAACTGAATTTTCACATTTGCCCGGAATCCAATCTCTACCCCTTGCCATGTCAGAGAGTCCTCTGATCTTAGGCAGAGCCATGGAAGGGAATGGTCACTAGGATTTCTCAACTGTCTGCTCCATGAAGAACCCCATTTGTGCGACCCTGGACGGTCGCTGGCCATCCTGTGTGATGCTGCGGCTGCCACAGCTGCGGTCAGCCAGCCAGCGTTCTGTACTCGTGCCCTCTGGCTCTTGATGTGCCCAATAAGGAGAACACGCAACATCTCCCTCTCCGGGAGGGTCCCTAACTCCCTCGGACATTCTTGGCCGGGGCCAAACGCTTCAGAATCAGCCACCCCAGCTCGTCGTGTGGTAAAGGCCACAGACACTCCCAGATGAGCCACGCTCTGACAGTTTGTCACCCTACATGAGCAACTCTGTTGTGTGTGTAGTTACAAGCCACTTGATTGAATTAAGGGTCAAACACTTTACCTTGCCTTATAATGTTGTGTACTGTTATCTGTAGTGACTGAAATTATAATCTCTGTTGCGAAGAGATTATAGTGAGATTAGTTTTGGCAACAGCACTAGCCATTTTTTTCTCATTATCTTAAATATATGTAAATTTCTTTTCTCATCGGGCCTTATTTTTATCCTAGATATTAGTTCAAAATATTACAGAGGTGAATACTTATGAAATGATAGAGTCCGTAAAGGAAGGATAGGAAACGCAGGGAAAATGAAACCATCTTAGTATGCGCTTAAAGTGTGGAACAATGAAGTGTGGTTGTGGTGTTTAGAACTATGTTCGGGGGAAGTCTGGCTAATTAAGTGGAGAGAAAAGACAGGATTCATCCTCTCTTTATTGTGTTAACCATTCTCATCTAATTGGCACTGGCAGTGGCACTGACTGTAGCCTTTTATATGATGGTTTGGTTAATAGGAGTGGCATCCAATCGTTTTTTTTAAATATATATTTTATATATATATATCCAGGCAAACAGCTCTGACACCCTCCTGAATACAATCTGTATGTAGTAATGACTTGGAAAGTTGATCAGTAAAAGACGTGGTGGTGTGGGAGTGATTTCTTTTCTTTTTTTGTATGTTGGTTTTCACACTGGGACAATGGTGCCATCTGCTTTGTATTTGTTCAACAAAGATTTATTGTGTTGAACGACACTAATCCAAAACACACATCTCGCCTTCCACTCATCAGAGACGACAAACAAGCAAAGAGACACAGTATTCCTGAAAAAAAAAAAAAAAACTGCTCTGTCCCTTCTCTCTGTCAGCTCGTGTTTGACAAGAGAGTTGGCACTCAGAGGTGAGAAACGCCAATTATTGTCTCTTCACTGCCTCCGTGCAATTTAATGTAGATTCGTAATTAAGAGATATTATAAACAGGTTTTTTAAAGAGCAAATTTGTAGAGACAAAAATAACAACATTATTGCTGGAGTCAAACTTTTAGATGGGTGTGTTTATGTGCGTGTTTGTTTATTTATTTTTTTTTAGTTCCCTGAAAAGAACAAATTGCCTGTAAGACCTCGTAGAGGGGAGGTCATGAATTTTTAACGGCCCGAGGGTGGCAGGGTTTACCAATTACTTTTTAAACACTCTAGAAATTAGTTCTTTGGGGACTTTTTCCTCGCACTAATCAAAAACAGGGTCAAATTGCTTCTTCCGTAAACAACACTTATCACTGCTCGCTGTGGAGAGATACGCAACCATGTGTGCCCAGCGGATCTGTTGCCTTTTCGGCTCCCCCACAACCCCCACCCAACCCCTGCAGAGTTCAAACCCCTTGTGTTCTCCGAAGCTCCCTTTATGCCCCTAGTGTCACCCCCTATGTCAGGTGGAGTTGTGCATGGGCAGGTTAGCGAATGTTGATAATGGGGTTCAGAGACCTGGCTTTAGGGGTGAGGGTCGGGGGAAGAGGCAGGCGAGGGGGAGTGGGCGTTTGCTGGAGGTTGATCGACCTGTGGCTACAGATTTGGGGTCAGACGTCACAACCTCATGACATGGTCCTGTCTCACGTGTTTGTGCTCCGAGGGGAGGAGGGTGAAGGTCTTGGCCCGTCCCTGTGCGTTCGAGGGGCTGACCTGAAGTGGCCATGTCTCGCACTTGTGACTATCATCCCTACTGTTTAACACTCAACTGACAGAAACATAGAACAAACACATGCAGATGCACAGAGACAAACAAATACACATAGGGTCCTTGGAAACAATATGTACATACACACATACAAATAATATTTATGGCCATGTGGAACGTGCAAATACTTGTGTTTCCAGATTTGTGTAGGATCATGTATCCTCACTTATATGCACAAACAAACACACTCATGCATATACACACACACACACACATGCACGTGCATCTGCGCGCACACAAACACACACACACATACACACACACAGACGTAGGCAGATGCTTCAGACGGACGTCAGTGTGTACAAGCGAAGGCCTCTCAACCCCGAGGTGAGCCCCTGCCAATTCACCTGCCAGCGCTGGACAGTGAGTGCACCCAATGCACAGAGGGGCGGCCCCCGCGTCTCCCACACCATGCTCCGGGTCAGCCGGCCGGGGGAAGGGGGCTGACCGAGAAGGGGGCCGGGGGGTTAACTTACACTTCCATTACCTAGAAGGACAAATGTAACCCTCTGTTCTCCACCTCCACCTCTCATCCCCCCCCCCCCTGCAAACCTTCATCCCTCTGCTTCACTTTACTGCAACCACCACCCCCTCTCCATCCCCCCCCGTCCCTTCCCTTCCTTTGCCTTCCTCTCCCCTCGAGAAATCCAACCTCAAGTGCAGCCACTGTGAAGTCTCTTCTAGGGGCCCTGGTGGAATATTCATGGAGCTGTGCCTCCGTGTCTCTTTAGTCGGACGTGTTCTCCATGCTTTGTGTGGTTAGATTGCAGAGAGAGAGAGAGAGGTATAGAGAGATGGATGGAGAAAGAGAGAGAGAGAGAGAGAGAGAGAGGGGTGGAGGATGGAGTGTGCGAGATGGAGTCCCCGTGGGAGACTGTTTCTCTCCGCTCAGGACGCTCTCCTCTTCTCCCGGTTGATGCCTGCGCACCCCCTCGATTATACGGTTCAGTTTTGGCAGTTTAAAGCGTCGCACGGCTCTCCCCTCTCACCACAGCATGCAAACCCCCATGGGGGTGCACAGGGTTGTGTGTGTGTGTGTGTGTGTATGTGTGTGTGTGTGTGTGTGTGTGTGTGTGTGTGTTTGCGGGGAAGGGGGAGGGGGTGCAAGTCAGATGGGTCTTCTTGCTCTGCTTGTGTACAAACATCTGCCTCCACCATGGGAACTCTGTAAACTCTCTCTCTCTCTCTCTCTCTCTCTCTCTCTCGATCCCTTCAATTCCACTCAGCACATCATCCCCACCTCTAATTAAAAAATAGTGAGGAACAGAGAACAAGAGAGAAAGGAGGAGAGAGAGAGAGAGAGAGCGAGACCAAGAGAAAGGAAAAAATGGAAGAAAACCATCACTGAAAAAAAAAAAAAAACGCAGAGGCTAAGGAGGAGAAAGAGACAGAGAGAAAACGTCCCGCAAGAGATGCTGTGAAGACAAGCCCCTCATTAAGCATGGCGTAGAGATTCAGCTTTCTCGTTCTTTTTCTTTTTTTTTCTTGAATGAGTCCCTTCCCCTCCTCTTCTTTTTCCCTCCATCTTCCTCCATCTGGAGTTGGATTTGCCCTCTCTTTATCCTTTGCTAATTTACTCTCAAAACCACCTACCTCTTCCTTCTGTAATTATACAGGGGACTGTTATTTAATGTGCACCAATAACAGTCAAGCTGTGGGTTCTCACTTAATAATTACTTCCTGCTGAACGAGGCACAGCAGTTAACGAGGTGGAAGAAATACCTATATTATGTTTTTTTTTTCCCCACACCTCCTCAAACGATTTTCATTGATTTCTTATTTATTTTCTTTTACAAAAGAAACATCTGTGTATAATTTATGACGCACTATTTTCACGACCGAATTTGCCTTCGACACACCTTGCGATTGTAGATCATGCAAAATTGGAACCTCTAGACAACGTAAATTTGTATAAAGCATGCAAACACGCAAGGTGTGACGATCAGGGCTGATGGAGATGCATCAGTGTGATAGAGATGAATCTCTGATTTATCTTCCATTGTCCCCCGCAGTAGAACAGGCATTCAGGGACATTTTGTGACTGCATGTCCTTCAAAAAAAAAAAGAAAAAAAAAAAATCTAATTCCCATCTCCGATTGCCTTCTAGGATAATCTTGGCGAGAAAATATTAGAGTTAAAGAGAAGGAAGCGCTTGATCTAAAGTAGAGCATGAAAAGAAAGTGGCAGCGAAAGCCCTGAGGACCTGCAGCCAACAGATCACCGCCGCCAAGCGTACCTTTGGGAGGGAGCGCCGGCTTCCTGCCTCCTCTATGTAAATGCCCCATTCCACACATTAGTCATACTGCCGTCCCCTCATGGGGGAATGGAGCAGGGGCCTATCAAACGGCCTCGTCTGTCTCTCGCACGCGCGCGCTCCAACGCACACCCTCTCCCCAAGATCCTCCCAGTGAGCCAGAGATAAACCCTATGCCCCCCCCCCCCCACCTAACATCACCCTAAACCTACCCCACCCCACCCACACACACACACACACACACACACACACACACAGACACACGCCTCTGACATACAGGTGTATCTGCTGATTAGTCAAGCAGCTGAGGAAAGGGTGGGTGGTGGTGGTTAACGTGTGCAGTATGTCAGTCGAGTCTCAGGGAATGTGCAAATCTCCCTCATAATGCATACCTCAAGAGAATAGTGATCTCAAATTGTCCACATTCTATGATATGGATGGGATAGGATAACAGTTCAGTATGCTCAATACACAGTGGTGAGTGAGCATATCATGTGTGAAGAATCCTAAGAGTTCTTAGTGACAAATCTCTTTAGTAGCTATAGAGAAGAATATCCATTGGCCTAAACACATAAACAGGTCAAAGGTCAGGTCATTGGTTTCCCTTTTTGATACTAATTCAACTGGACCCTTAGATGAGTAGAGAGCTTCATCCCCTAGGCTTGCTCCACATAGAGGACTTACTACATTTTCCCACTGTCTTTAATTGATTCTACAATGAATTGGTCTATTACTATAAGCCTGATTAAACCTGCAATCAGCCATGGAAACAAATGACATGGAGAAATTCCATGTTATGGATGTGCAGAGAAGAAGGGTTAGTATAATATTATATAAAATTGTGACAGAACATGGGTTGGTAAAATATTATATAAAAATGTGACAGGACATGGGTTGGTATAATATTATGTAAATATTTCACATGTAACCTCAAATTCTGAATACAACAAATCCTCAAATTTGGGGAGGGGGGTTATTATCTGTTGAAACGTCAATCCAACAGCTTGCCTAAATCCAAGAATCTGTTTTAAAAGAGGGCATGGTGAGCCTAAATGTCTAAATGTGGTAAAAACTTGTCGTGATCTTAAAGCACTGGTGCTTCTTAGGGAGCTCGATATCTTAACTTCTCATCAAGACATGTAAGCTAGTCAGATCCTATCAGCTCAGCTTAACTTGTAAAATTAAGATAGGTGGTAGATATTCTCACATCTCTCTTTTGCTCTCTCTGTGTCATCTCTCTCTCTTTCTCTCTCTCTCTTTCTCTCTTTCTCTCTCTCTCTCAGTGTCCTTGTATCTTTTTTGCAGAGTCAAACACTGTGCAATGCTGTCTGCCAAGCTGGCAAGACTGTGAGGGCATAATAGAATGAAACCTATCTTGTGCAGAGAGCTGGGTGGCAAGGCTGATCCATAATGTCTCAATTCTCTGATTTTAATGACAGAGCCTCAGACGGCACGATGGATCATTGGCAGAGAGGATTTTTTTCTTCCTCCAAAGTCATTGAAGCAATGTACTATGTATGACATAAAGACCAATCAAAAAGAAAAAAAGCATATAGAGTCAATAAGAACATCAGGATTCTAATCATGGTCTTTTTGATGCTGGCCACCTGGTTCAAACCTCCAACCATGTTAATGTCATTAAATAAATAATGGAGAATATGTATAATCCATCATTCCATCCAACTAGGGATTCTCTATGCATTATGCATCCCCTCGTCTAATTTATTCATTAAGACAAAACGAAAGTCATCTTAGCCTCCATGGTAAGACATGCCTCCTTTTTTGTGTTTCTGTGTATTTAAAAGGAATGTCCCTGTAATTACTCTCTCCTCTATCTGGGGTGGCATTTGGGGCAAAAGTAGGGTGTGGAAGTCCTTGCAAGCTTTTTTGATGTGTTTCTAAACTTCCTATTTTTAATATTTATTGTTATGTGGATCCCTTTGGAATCCAGATTGTGGTCTGTCAGCGTGACACTATGAGGTCAATGGCGGAGTGGTGGAGTGATGACAAATTTGGAGTGGATTTGAGTTTTTTTGTCTTTTTTTTTTTTTGCTCTGTTTTTTTGCCCCACCATCCTACCATTTCCCATTGCCACGCCCCCCAACACACACACACACACACACACTGGGATTCAGGACTTTGTGAAACCCAACAATGTCCATCTAGACTCCAGCTGTTGTCTAAGTGGGCTTGCTTTTTATCTTGTTCAGTGTTATGGTGTCGGGGTAGTGCGCGCGCACACACACACACACATGCACACACACATACATACACACACACACTCACACACACACACTTATCCCCACTCTCACACTGACACACATATATAAATATATAAATAAGTATATAAATACACCCCGACCCACACAGGTAGACACACACACGCACACACACACACACACAATAGGTACATACAATGTCAAAGGTGTGGTAGTCTGATTTTTCCATTTGTGTGAGTCCTGGGCGCCCTTCTCTTCCTGAAGATCACAAGCATGTAAAATGTCAGTAAAATCAATGTGGGGTTAATCTTGCAGCAAAAGGAAACATGCCTGGATTATTCAGTTCTGCACATGCTTAGCAGATTTATGTCAATGACGATATGAGCATCTATATTAACCGGGGGGTGTCGTGAGTATATGTCTGCGTGTGTGTGTGTGTGTGTGTGTTGGGGTAGCTATTTGTGTGATGTTCGTCATTGCAGCTCTGAGCACATTGTCAAAGCAGTGTCTTCATCATCGACCACTCACACACACACACACACACTTATCTCACAGACAATAAATTAGTGGATGAATTCAGCCAAACATCAGCAGAGGATGGAGTCATTTTGTGAGGCTGCTGTGTTTTGACACAGTAATGATGCATGTTTTACAATAACCCCTTCCCCCTTTTCATTCCTCGGAGTGGACCTGTCCGCTTGGAGAAATGAGACTCTCGGACATTACCACTACGTCCCGCGGGAGGCATAAATGAGCGAGTGACACAGGGAGTACAAATGCCCAGTACAAAGCACCAAAGAGCCAAAGCACACACATTTTACACACCCACCCACTCTCTCTATCTCTCTCTCTCCCTCTCTCTCTCACGCACACACACACACACACACCCACACACATACACACACACTTACATAAAAGGATAGGTAGCTGGAGTCACTCCAAGAGAGCACGAAAAAATGGTGTTGAAACAAGTGTTTGTTCCTAATTGCATCCTGAGCTTTTTTCCAGTTGTAGAGGAGGACGGGAGTGTCATTACTTATCGGAGCACAGGAACATTGGGAGCGTCACGGACACGCGGCGAAGAGCTTCATAACGAACACTGAAACCATCGCCTCCCCATGACTCGATAAATTAAAAGGAGGAAGAGAAGAGAAATCTAAATATGAGGCGTATGCAAAAAGAGGCATAGAGTAAATATGAAGGTCATGTCAGCAGGAGGCGTGAGGAGCACTAGGCAGGTGTCTCTGACTTCTCTCCCCTCCTCTCATTACACAAGAGGCCCAGGAGAGAATCCACAGGGAACGAGAGAGGAGAGAAAGAAAGCGAGAAAGGAGAGGAAAGGAAAGGAGAGGAGAGAGACAAGAATGAGAGAAGAGTAAAATGAGAGGAGAGAGCGCCTGAAGAAGAGTAAGGGAGGGAAAAAAAAAAAAAAAAAAGCGCTGACACACCTTTTAAGAGGAGAAATAATTGAAGAGGAGGGGGCGAGATGGAGTGCCAACATGTTAGAGTTGGCCATTAATTGAGGAGGAACGTGAGCATTGTGTGGTCTGCTGGTGCCACCAAAATGGCACACACTGAGAGATTGATAGAGGTGGGAGAGAAGCGAGAAGCGTTGAAACCGGACAACTGGTAGTGGAAATGGTGTGTGTGTGTGTGTGTGTGTGTGTGTGTGTGTGTGTGTGTGTGTGAGTGTGAGTGTGTAGGAAGGATAAAGAGTGTGCTGGTAGAAAGAAAAACGAGAGAGAAAATGCTAATTGTCCAGGAGAAGGACCAAGTGACATAAATTAAGGTTTTGAAAGATGAAAGATGAAGAAAGAAAACGGGAACAAGTGGAGGCACCATGAGACAGGAGCAGAAAGAGGCTGTGTGGAATCAGCAATCCACGGCAACCTATGGGAGATAAACACACAGACAAACACACAGACTGAAAAAATATAGAGGTGGAGAGCATGAGAAATGGACAGAAAAAGAGTAAGAGCAAGAAAGAGATAGAGAGATAGAGAGAGAGAGAGAGAGAAAAAAGAGAGAAAGCGAGGGAGTTCAGACAGTGCCCAGACTGAGGCCTGTCCTCGCCGTGTCCTTCCTCGAGCCCCGAGTCACGCATCGCTCATCTTGTCACATTGAACTCCAGATGCTCCCGCCCTGGAGAACGCTCCGACTGCAGCCATTTTTCTTCATTCTCGCTAACAATTTGGTAATGAAATATTGATTTTTAGTTAGATTCATATTGATGCTATTAGGTTTGCATTGATAAATCACGGCAGGCCAGCCCTTGCCTTGTCTGTGTGGCAGTGCAGAGGCCCCAGAGATTACGATCAAAGCCCGCTGATGTGTTAATTTGATGGATATTTCGCCCTGTTCTTTATGATTCTGTGCACTACACAACATTGTTTATTTTCTTTCTCTCTTCTTCTCTTTTTTTATTACTGAGCTCCACGAGAGGGTATTTATGTCCACCTCTATTTTCCCCTGTAGTCTCTTAGCCTTGCTGCTTGAGGTACCTGCACAGTTAGTTAACTGCCATGTCTTCTTCACACACACACACACACACACACACACACTCCCTCTCTCTGTCTCTCTTTCTCTCACTCACACAGACACAGACACACACACACACACACACACACAAAGATACATATACACAAAGGCCCCCACACACACATACACACACACACACTTGCGTAGCACAGCCAGTTGCAAAAACCTAATGAAGTCATTTAGAGGAAACAGTGAAATAAGAGACTGGCTCTCTCAAGAGAGAAGCTCATGCTTTATGCACCAGCAATGATTGAACGATCTGCTATGATTTCACAGCCCTTTCAGCCAATGTTTGGCTATATTAAGTAAACAGAAACTGATCCCTTATGCTTCCATATATATTTAGACTAATTAATAATTATTGAGCCATAGATCATAAACCGAAGATCATGGGCCAAAGTCGTCCTCTTTGTGTCTTAGGGATGAGCTGTTCAATGGCCAACGCAGAAAACATTCTTCAGTGACTCCCTAATTTCAGTTACCGTTACACCCTAAAAGCAGTAAGGCACGTCTGTTCATAGTCACTCTAATGGAAGGAAATGATGATGTTCGGTTTAATGATGTTGGGTTCAAGGATAGTCATTGTTATAGGGGGAAGAATCTTTTTTGAAAGGAAATGAATCTCTTTTGCTTTTTACCCCCCCCTGCAATTTTAACTCCGAAACAGAAACTGAAGGTTAAATGTGGACTCCAGTTGTCAAAACACATGATTTCAAAAAAGTGTAGATGTGAAACTGATACGCTGATAACGTCTCCTGTGAAGATGGCTTGCTTTTGATAAAGAGCATGGTTTTTATCTTTCTGGTGATTATGGGAGGCAGACAGTAATCACCATTATCTCACACATAAAGCCTGTCCTTTTTCATTTCGCTGTAGCCATGATGCATTCAGTGCAGTTCGATCCACATGGTGCAGGCATCCACCACACACACACACGCACGCACACACGCACGCACACACACATACACACACACCCCACCTTCCACCCCCACCATGCACACTTGGCTAGCATGAAGAAAGACTCACTGCACACACACACACACACACACACACACACACAAATACAGCAAGTTTACAACACATGCCGCTAACAAGTTCCTGGTTTACATTTTGGCGTGTAATTTACAGCTCGCTGAGTGGCGAGGCTCCCACACACATCCCCCAGCTCTCCAAATATTTTGATTTTGTTTGATAGAATGACAATAGGCGGCACCGAGGGGGGATGCAGATGATTACCAGATCTGTGCGTCATACTGACATTTCCCCCAAACGTAATTACGCCACTGAGCTATGGTTCCTTTTCGGCTTCATGCCGCTTCCCTTTGGCCTCCACCATGCCCGGTCTGTCACACATTAAAGGCTATTTTGCCCATATTGAAAAGGCAATGTCCTCTACTCAGCCAGGCTCCAAATGAGGCAGAGTGGACATGGAGGCTCCAGCTACAGCATTGGAAATGCTCTGAACCCCCGTCAGTTCCCCGGGGCCGGCATGCCTGTACTGTCTGATCTCATTCTGACCCGTCCGTAAAGACCGCCACATGAATTACAGCACAGACCCCCTGGACTACCTGGCTATATATTTCCCGGCATAGACTTCCTGGGGCCTACTGGGGCCCATTTGAATGATTTGAAAATCCCCTAAGCTGGGAGGCAACAACCTGACGAGAAAAACAAGACAAAAACCAATGCAGCTCTCCATGTTATATTGTGCATTTTTTAAATCTCAAGCTGCTTGTGTATTTATTTCGAAAAACCAAATGCTTATCAAAAAATCTTGTTCTTATTATCCACATATGTGTGGTAGTGCACGTTTGCTTTCACAAAGACAAACTGTGCCTGGTTTTCATTTTTTTGTCTCTCTTTCTCTGTCTCTTTCTCTCTCTTTTAGCTTGGAGACTGAATGCTAACTCCCGCGCAGTCACAGATGATCCCGGACAGCCGTTGCCAGGCAGTTGATGGTCATGTCGCTCGCAGGCAGTTTGAAAAAAAGAAAAAAAAAAAAAAAGATGCGAGGAGGTGAGGTGGGCGCCGGGGAGATGTGGGCCTTCACTCCACCTCACCACTCTGCCGTGCAATTGAGTCCATCCCCCCTTCCCCACCTCCGCCGCCCTCGCCGCCGCCACCATCACTGAGGCGGCGTAGCATTCGTCTGACCGCAGCGAGCTGCCAACACTCCACTGTCTCAACAGCTCAACCACTGAAGGCTCCCGTCAGAGAGCAACAGCAGCTAAAAGAGTGTGGGACTGGGGGAGGGGAAGAGGAAAGGAGGAATAGAAGAGAAAGGAGGAGAGAGGGATGTGATGGGAGGCAGCGTGGGGAATGGAAAGGAGGGGAAAGGGGAGGAAGGCAAGCCCGAGGAGGGGGGGAGACAGAACAGTCAAACATTTCAGGCACGCCATTCCTGAGTAATGAAGCATAGCAAGAGAATATACCTGTGCAACATTTGATAAAGATGGGCTGACACAGCAGTCCAAATAGGCTCTTCTGTGAGCGAGCACATGTCTATCTATCACCACACCGCACCACAGCCGCCCAGGAACCTGAAAAGAGACAGAAATGGAGAGAAAGCAACACGCGAGACAGGGGAAAAGACAGAGAGAGAGATAGAGAGAATGAGAGAGAGAGAGAGAGAGAGAGAAAAGGATGGGGAGCATAGGGAGAGGGAGAGGGAGATGTTGAAAAAGAAGGAGGAAGAAAAAACAGATCAGGCAGCAACCTGGGGGCTAGAAGGGTGGAGGAATAGAGGGGTGGTGGAGGATGCTGGGGGGTCGGGGGTGGGGTGGGGTGGTGGTGGTGTTAGGGGTGCGAGAGAGAAAAGCAAAGAAAGAGTGAGCGAGTCACATTATCCTTGGCAGCTGGTGAGTACCATCAAGGCCGGGTAGCTCCTCAATTAGGCCCCAGTGACCATGTGTCCTTGCACCCACTGGATTGTTCTAATTCACCACTTGAAACTCTCTCCTCCAGGAGGGCAGAGGAGAGGAGAGCGAGAGACAGACACAATCACACAAACTTTGCCCCCCACCAATCCTGATCACATACCCCCCCCCCCCCCCACCTTCATCCATCCATCTCTCATCTCTCCTACACATCAGTCAATGAGAGAGGACTGGAGAGAGAGAGAGAAAAGAAAAGAAAGAGACCCAAGAAGGTATGGAAAACAAAAAGCCGGGCACCCGGGGAAGCCTGTGGTGCAAAACCAAACCAAACCAAACCACAGGTACCATAGCGCTCCCGGTGTGATTAATGAAATTTAACGCCAGGCTGGACACAAATATTCATCACCCCATGCCCCTATTGTAATGGAACGAAGGAGAGCGAGCAAGAGCATGACAGAGAAAGAGGAGGGAAGAGGAGAAGAAAAGGGGGATAAAAAGAAGAGAAAGACTGAAAGAAGCATAGGACCAAACGCGAGTGCTGCAAACAGTGATTACTGCTGGTGAATTTGTTTTGTCTGTCCAAAAGCAGAGACGTTGATGTATGGACAGGCACTGTGCCTCCTGCCCACACTCTCACACAGCACCATGTGTTGGGCCACGTCACTGGTTTTGTTGCTGGGGTCTCAACCAGACAGCTGCATAGAGATATTGTGGCAATTCAATATGTCTTTTTCACATGTCTTGTGCGTGCTTGTTTGTGTGCGCCGCGTGCTTGTGTGTGTGTGTGTGTGTGTGCGCGCGTGTGTGTGTGTGTGTGTGTATGTGTGTAACATAAAACCTCTGTGTGTTGGGTAAATGGCTACATGAGTGATGATGGGATTAACTGAAGGCTGAATGGTTCTGTGCTACATATACACCTACACATGGTCCACTGGTGTGTGTGTGGTGTGTGTGTGTGTGTGTGTGTGTGTGTGGCATGTAATGGATGTGTAATGGGTGACAGAGTGAGACCTGAGGGAAACAAGGAGCAAAGCACTGGTAGGCGGAAACGAGACCTGCATGCTATGGAGAGACAACCCAGTCAAGCAGCACGCACACACACACACACACACACACACACACACACACACACACACACACATATATATACTCACTGACTGAAGAGAGGTGTTAAGAGAGGTATGATGACAAAAATTAAGTTGCTATGCACTGACCTTCACAAGGATCCGAATTCACATTTCAGCCACACACACACACACACACACACAAAACACACACAGACATCCTTGTGCTTATCAAAAAGCATTTTTTTGGCTCTGCACATTCTCCATTTTCTCTTCTATCTTTTTTTTCTTCTCTCATTTTATTTATTGTCTGTGTGCGCGACCTGATCAAATTCATCCCGTGGAACCACCCACGTGTCTCGGAGGACCAATTCTTCTGTATGGATGTATGCTCCGTGACATTGACTTCTGTATGCATAAGTCGCTGTGATAGATAGCTTCAGGTGCAACACCAGAGCTGCCCGTCGTCTCGTGTCAAGCGCATCGCTGTGTGATGGGGGAGGTATGTCGCTTTTTTCCCCTCAAAACAGTCTCTCTGAACCTCTGTCTGTGCTCTCTCTCATACAAACACACACACACACACACACACACACACACACACACACCACCCATGACATCAACTGCGGAATGTCAGTTATGTCCAGTAAGTGTGTTTGGACCTTGGAAGAGCGTGCTCTCTCCACTTTTGTTTGACGCTTAAGGTTGTTTTAGGAAACTATCTTCGCAGCAGATCACATTCTTTTATGTTTTTTGAGACCCAGGTTTTTTTTTCATGCTTAACATCCTTAAATCATCTCTGTAGAAAACAATTATGCAGACACATTTTTGTTTTGTAAGGATTTTTCCTCCGCAGGCTAGCATTGGAGGGGAGAAAAAGGAGTCTCATTGTTCCATTGTTCACGTTGTATCATTCTTTTGCTGCTGAACAGCGATTGTTTGGAGCACAGTTAGGTACACAATGGTTCTCACATATAAAAAAGGAGCCACTTATTTAAGGGAGTAAATTACCGATGCAGGCGAGCAAGGGCTTCCAAATTCGCTTATTCACATTTTCCCCAATAAAACAAATCACTTCTGCTGAGGCAGAGAGATGCCAAGAGTCAAAATTAGAAGGGCCCTCTCTCTCTTTCTCTCTCTTTCTCTCTTCTCTCTCTCTCTGTGTGTGTGTGTGTGTGTGTGTGTCTTTGTCTGCTCCTCCTCTCCCAGCAAATATCCAGGCCATAGAAACTGTCATACAGACAGAGACGCCTATTGTGGGAACACACAAAGTAGGCTACTATGTAAGCACCTTAGCCGTCAAAAACAGTTACAACAAAGTTTGTGTAGAGAACGGAGAAGAGAAAAAATGGGGGCATAACGGGCACAGGTTTGATGCTAACGTCAGTCTCCGTTCTCCTTTGCCGACCCAGCTGTCTTCATCTCCGGATTGAGAGTGAGGCGCGGCGTTTGACTGGTTCATCAACACTGTTTTCCAGCGAAACATCTGCTGAGCACAGGACGGCCACCTGGCCTGGGCCCTCCCCGGGGACAGGTGGCGCCGCGTCGGGGCAGGTGTGGGAGTGA
>PYXC01000272.1:0-15000 GCA_015244755.2 Tenualosa ilisha
ACACCAATTTAAAGCCCATTACTCCAAGTCTGCTTTTCGCCCGCCTAGTAAATTAAATTAATAAGCTATCAGACGTTTGAATAATAACATGCTAGCAGAAATCAAGTATTAAGAGTCGACAATGTAAAACAGGCTGAATAAAAAAAAAAAGAGCTTAAGTGAGAGTGTTATCTTCCTGGCTCTCTCTCTCTCTTTCACTCTCTCTCTCGCACTCTCTCCTTCTCTCTCTCACTCTCCCTCTCTCCAACTCCATCCTTCTGCCCTTATCTGGAAATGTACAAAAAAAAGAAAGAAAGGAAGAAAGACAGAAAGAAAAAGAAAACAGTAAGCTGCATTCTCTTTCTCCTCAAGCCTCTTCCTCATCTATAATAGGCAGCACTAGATGCTGCACAGAGACTGCACAATCTAAATCCGAGGTAACAAACTACCCCAAGAGGCCGATCAAGTCGACTCACTTGAAAGATAAATAAATAAAGGAAGAAAGAAAAATAAAGAACTGAGATGACATTTTCAACCGAACTGTTGGCTCCACAAAGACACAGTCATAGGCCTGGCAGAACTTAGTCAAACCCTGCTGTTGCTCGCCGCTGTTGCTATGGCAAAGAGCTCGCTCCTCCACGGCTCTCTGCAGACGTCCATTGTGTAGAACCGTGTCACCCGCCAAGCCCAAAGGGAACGCTGTGACCCTCACTCCTATTTCCATTTCTCCCGCAAGTTCAATCGAAACGCACCTGGGAACCAGCGGACTCTAGTGCAAGACTAGAAATTCTTAAAGTCTCCCTATATGAGGTAGATAGGTAGGTAGATAGATAGATAGATAATCTCATATGTCCACTCATCAGCAGGTAAATCAGGTAAATACCACACAACATACCACTACAGAGCACCCTAAACAGCCATATACTATCTTGTTATTAGTGTGTGTGTGTTTATGGTATTCTCACACACACACTCCTTGCCCACAGGGTCATTAAGAAATACACTAGGTCCAAAAATAAAGACTTGAAGCTTCACTTGTTTTCCGGAAAATTCTATTCCATCTTTCCTCGTCATCCCATCAGTTACTATCCTGGTCATTATATTCTGCCAAAATAATCCTGCAGCCCATTCCACAAATATACTGCACATATTTTTAGAAACACAGGCACTGGTATTTGTCATTCCTGTGGCTGGAAGTAGATTCCCTATGGAACAACATAATGCACTTTGGATATCATCAGCTGTTACTTAAATGCTGTCTGAGCATGTCAGGCTTAGTCTATACTTAGGATATATAAATTGTCTCTTTTGATGTTTTTTTCCTTCTTTCTTTCTTTCTTTCTTTCTTTTTTTCTTCCTTTTTGTTCTCAAATGTAAATACGACAGGCTTGTATTCTTGTTAAAGTCCAGCTCGACAAAAATGTGCATCTGTTTACTGCAGCTATCTGAGGTAGCCACATTCTTTCCCTCAAAAGCACATTTCAAGGCTCTTGGCATTCTCTCCTATTCAAAAACCTAACCATCTGAAATTATGCATTAGTGTTGTGATTAAGTGTCAGACTGAAATCAAACTTTAGAGGTAAACTAGCCCATTACGAACATAACTAGATGTAAACACACCTTAGAGGTAAACTAGCCCATTACGAACATAACTAGATGTAAACACACCTTAGAGGTAAATCAGCCCTTTACTAACATAACTAGATGTAAACACACCTTAGAGGTAAATAAGTCACTTACTATTCTTTATCCCTCATTTTTTTTTTCTTAGTTGGAGTGTTGGGAACATGCTTGGCCATGTACTCCATCATCTCTTATACTGACACTTTGATCCTTTTCCATCACAGAGGACAACGTCTTTTTTTATTCTATTTACTCATTCAATTCATTACAATTCATTCATTACAATTTTAATTCATATTTTGGAAATGTTCATTTTCCATACACAGGGTCTGGAGTATATGATCAATAAAAAGTGTGAAATTTAAATTGTAGACCGTACCTTTAATTCATTCTTTTAGTTATATTGTGGGAGCTTTTTAGATTTTTATATTTGATAGGAGAGTGAATAGATGACACTAAATGATTGAGGAATAGCAGAGGATTTGGGAAATAACCTCAGGGCCTGTTTGTGGTATGGGACACACACAATAGCACTACTGTCTCTCTATCGTGTCACACACACACATCACACACACACACGCACACAAACACACACACACACACACACAGCCCCCCGTGAACTGTTTTGTTTGAAAATCTGAACGTGTTGTGACCACTGCATAAATTGCAGCTGTGAGTTGCGCTAAAATGGTACAGTGGTTAGAGCTCTCCAGTATCCATGGCAACAAGCATCAGCAAAAGTAGGAAGTTGTGAATACAGTCATTTGGTTATGACAACACCAGACTACATATTAAAACCCCTCCCCATACACACACACACACACACACACACACACACATACACACACACACAAAAGTAGTAGCTTCTAAGTAACTGTATGTCACCAGCTCAACAGCACGTTCCTAACCTTGGTGTTTCACACACACACACGCACACACACACACACTAAAGGACCTAAACGGGAATCATGGCAACTCCATCCCTCTTTTTTGATCATTGCATGACCACACCATAAATTCCCAGGTTTGAGATGCATTCACAAGATGACGAGAGCATTCGGTGGTAGCCATAGAAACAAGCAAAGTAGGAACTTGTGAGCACAGCAGTGCGGGGTGGCGATATAACCTCTATCTATTAACCTACATGTGTGTACAAACAGAACCGCTCATCTCACTATCTTACTAGCTTGTGGCACTCCCATCCAGAATAGAGAGAGCCAATTAGATTATGGGTCCAACTGATGTATGTGATTTTTGAGAATATAAATTACAGACATAAATTTGTACAATGACAGCTGATTTGTTTCCCCTAAACTATAGGAGATGCATTTGTGTGAAGATCGGACTATTTAGCAATATTCATATGTCACTGGCCCTTTAAGAAGAAGTCTCTTTCTACCATGTGCTTCACGCTTTCGTTTCTTGTGTCTGTCCATCTGTCAGTATGTGTATGTTCCCCACCGTCTCTCAACCTTTGAAGATATGGTCAGGGAGCACACGCAATCCAATACCTGTATAACAGATATACAACGTGTTTGATATATATTGCTGGATTTTCTTGTGTTTATATGTGTTGGGCGGTGGTAGCGCAGCGGATAGGGACACTGGCCAGAGTGCTGGTAGCCTGGAAAGCGTGGGTTTGACCTGAACAATTGATAGTTTAAAAGCGTCTGCTAAATGTAAATGTGTTTGCTATGGGGCCACACTTCTGTTCCCGTTTCTTGGTAATTGTAAATTGATTACAGGTGTTTTTTTGACGTTTCCATTTTTCTCCACTGTTTCACGTCACAATGCTATGAACTGTGGGTAATTCCCTTGAGAAAAAGTCTGCATCTAATGCTGACTTTTGGAAGGGGCTCTCTCAAATGGGCCCTCTGAATGTTGGGAGGTCAGATAAATCTGTGTGACTGCTGCACAAGAACAATGACCCCCCAACTGTATCAATTTCAATTTGTGTGTTTAACTACTTGCGGAAGCCAATCAAAGGGCAGGAAATCAATTTTAATTTCTTTTAATTTAAAATTTTCTTCTTTTTAGTTTGGTCACGTGCACATATAATCAACAGGACCATGTATTGTCCCAACAGAGACAAAAAGAACCCAGATGTGAAGCGAACGGCACATTATCCCTTATCCCTGTGTGTGTGTGTTGCTGTGTGTTTGTGTGTGTATGTGTGTGTGTGTTTATGTGCTTCTGGTGTGTCCCACCCTCTTGTCTCTTACCTTGGCAGCCATGATCATGGAGGAGCCGCCCCGGATGCCCAGGATGGGGATGTGCGTCTGGGCAGAGATGAAGTCCAGGATCTGGGCGATGGCCTCCTGGTCGGTGTCGTCTCCGAACACCACGCCCTGGAGCCAGTTGCGTTGCATCAGCAAGCAGATGCGGTTGATGATGCTCTTGGGGTCGGTCTCGTTCATGGTCACCAGGTCCACCTTGGGTGGCACGGGCAGCAGCAGGAAGTCCTGCTTGTCCAGCCCGTCGCTGCCGAGCGACATCTCGCTAGAGTTGCCCACCACAATCACAGCGATGCTCAGGCCCTGCGCCTGCTTCGGCATCATGGGTACGGCGGCATGACCCCCTCCCCCGCCGCCTCCGCCGCCGCCAGCCCCCGGAGGGTAGTGTGAGCCAATCAGGAGGGGCTGACCCTTGTTGTCTCCGCCCCCTTGCCCTTGCCCGCCTCCGGTCGAGGTGCCGGGAGCACCGGCTCCTCCCCCGCTGCGACGGGAGTGGCACGCGGGCACGAGGAGGAGCAGCGAGAGCAGGAGCACGGAGAGGGAGAGGGAGGAGAGGAGAGGCCTGGACCTCAGGGGAGGCGAGAGGGAGGTGCTGGTGGGGAGGTGACTGGCGGCAGAGGAGGTGGTGGTGGTGGTGGTGGCAGGCGTCGGGGAGGAGAGGAAGAAGAAGGCCAGAGGAGGAGAGGAGGGGGAGAGGAGACAGCAGAGGCTGACGGGCATCATGGAGGAGGAGTGAAAATGTAGTCCCTGGAAAGAAGGAGAGAGAGAGAGAGAAAGAGAGAGAGGGAAAGAGAGAGAGAGAGAGACAGAGAGAGTGGAAAGAGAGAGAGAGTGGAGAAAGAGAGAGAGAGAATGGAAAGAGAGAGAGAGTAGAGATAGAGAGGCAGAGAGAGTGGAAAGAAAGAGAGAGAGAGTGGAGAAAGAGAGAGAAATAAAGAGAGAGAGTGAGTGTTAATATCTATACTCCATACAACATTTTTCCCACAGTGCTGAGGGGCGTCAGTAAAGAGATAGAGTACTGTAGAGAAAGAGAGAGAGAGAGAGAGTGGAGAGAGAGTGGAGAAAGAGAGAGAGAGAGTGAAGAGAGAGAGAAAGAGTGTGTTAATATCTATCCTCCATACAACATTTTTCCCACAGTGCTGAGGGGCGTCAGTAAAGAGACAGAGTTGTACTGTAGAAAAAGAGAAAGAGAGAGAGAGAGAGTGGAGAGAGAGAGTGGAGAAAGAGAGAGAGAGAGTGGAGAGAGAGAGAAAGAGTGTGTTAATATCTATCCTCCATACAACATTTTTCCCACAGTGCTGAGGGGCGTCAGTAAAGAGACAGAGTTGTACTGTAGAAAAAGAGACTGCTGTAGAGTGAGAGAGAGAGAGAGTGATATTATATATAGTATGTAACATATTATACAGTAATATTATAACATATCATGTGCATTAACAGCTCCACGGATCCTCTGATCAGTTGCCAGGTTACCAGCAGCTCCTCCGTGCCACATGTAAGGTTTTGACTAAGAATGAAATAAATTCACGAATGTAAATTCAATATTATTCTAATATTACGACAGCAAAAGGGGCAGGAGGGGGTGGATTAATTTGCCATGGTTATATGTGCAGTATCTCTTATGCAGACAACTTGCTATTTTTTTTTACTTTTGTTCTGTCCATAACCTTCAGATTACTAGATTTTGAATATGTGTGTGCTTCTTATTGACTTTCACATTTGCACTCAGACACACACACACATGCACACACACATACACACACACACACACACACACACACAACACACATACACAATATGATTCTATGTCATTTTTATATTACTATATGTTTTATGCTTTGGCAACACTATGGGGAAGAGAGGAAAAGAGACAAGAAAAGGAGAGAGAGAGAGAGAGAGAGAGTAGCACACAAAGAAAGACAAACTGAAATATCTGGGGAAAGAAAGATAGAGGAAGACAGACAGACAGACAGAAAAAGATTGAGTGATCCAAAGAAAGACAAACTGATATGGAGAGAGAGCTTTGAGCAGTCGTGGCCACCAGCGTTGGCTATTAGTGGACTAATTCACATGCTGGGGCCTTGCAGCCTCAAAGGCAACCCGTTAAAAATAGCGTTTCTCGTCTCTCTCTCAGGCAGGCAGGCACACGCGCGCACACATACACACACACACACACACACACACACACACACTATTAGAGGCTCCTAATGAACAGCTCACAGGCTCAGTGATGGGGTTCATCATTTATGGAGGAAACCTGATGCAAACACGAACGACAGATTCAGGAGAGGGGAGAGAAAGAGAGAGAGAGTGAAAGGTACCTAATGAAAGGATGGTGAGAGAGTAAGTGATTGAGGGATGGAGAGAGGGAGGAATGAGTGAGAGTGAGGAAGGAAGATGGAGTGAAAGAGAGCCAGAGAGGGAGGGAGAGAGACTGTGAGAGAGTGTGAGAGTAAGTGAATGGCCTTGTCTCAATGTCCGCCCTTACAGACTCACAGACTAAAATGCACGTACATGCTAAGTTTGCAAGGGTTTAGAGGTGTCCGGCTGTCCTACTGTCCTGCAGTCATAATCTGAAGTGCGCGAGGGTTCGGTTACACCCTTTCTGAGCCCCTTCCAAAAGTCGGCATTAGACGCAGACTTTTTCTCAAGGGAATTACCCACAGTTCATAGCACTGTGACGTGAAACAGTGGAGAAAAATGGAAACGTCAAAAAAAACCCACCTGTAATCAATTTACAATCGCCAAGAAACGGAAACAGAAGTGTGGTTGCAACATGACTTTAGTGTTAATTGCTAATCTATCGCGGGTGGTCTCCCAATCATGCAAACAGCAAGACTCTCACTGCCTTGCAACCTCATTCGCTAAACAATGTTAGTTAGTTAGGTTAGTTAGTTAATTAGTTAATTAGTCCGTGAGGGCTCAGGGCTTAGTTTGCAGGGAGGACACTGAAACTCAGCCAATGAGTGAGTGAGTGAGGGAGCGAGTGAGTGAGTGAGTGAATGAGTGAGTAAACAGGTGAGAGTGAATGAGCGGGTGAGTGAAGGGAAGAGAGTGTGAAAGAGTGAGTGAGTGAGTGAGTGAGTAAATGAGTGAGTGTGTGAGTGAGTGAGTAAACAGGTGAGAGAGTGAATGAGCGGGTGAGTGAAAGGAAGAGAGTGTGAAAGAGTGAGTGAGTGAGTGAGTGAGTGAGTGAATGAGTGAGTGTGTGAGTGAGTGGTAAGTGAGTGAGTGAGTGATTGAATGAGTAAGTGAGTGAGTGAGTGAGTGAAGTTCTAAACTCGACACACACCTTCAGTAGGCACTAGCATGACTGACTGCAAAACAAAGAGGGAAATATTCAGAAGGAAAGAGAGAGTTAAAAATGAAAGCCAAACGAGCAAGTGAAAAAGAGAGGGAGAGAGAAAGGGAGAGAGAAAACAGGAGGTGAGGATAGTCAAGAGAAAAAAGAAAGATGAGAGCCAGGGGTGTGGGTGTGCGTGTGTGTGTGTGCGGGGAGTGGGTGGGGGGGGGGGGGTGGACAGAGTGCAGTGGAGAGGAGATGAGGGAGTGGTGGCGGTCTGACAGAGTGACACACCAGATGATGGATGCACACACACTCACACACACACACACACACACACACACACACACACACACACACAGACACTGACACACCACTCTCCCAAACAAAACCTCAACATCTCCCAGAGTCATGAACTGCCTGCCACGGTAACTGACCCAGACACACACACACACACACCACACACACACACACACACCACACACACCACACACACACACACACACACGTGCACACACACACACACGCACGCGCACACACACCACACACATGCACGCACACACACACACACGCGCACACACACACACACACGCACGCACACACACACACATGCACGCACACACATGCACAAAGTGATTGACTGATGTTCCTTGTCTCCCACAAACCTGCACTTAATCTCTCCCCCTTCTCATAACCTGGTTCCTCACCTGTACCCTCTCCCTCGCTCTTTCTCTCCTCTATCTCTCTCCCCTCTCTTTCTCTCCTCTCTCTGTCTCCCTCTCTTTCTCCCCTCTATCTTTACCTCTCTCACTCGCTCTCCAATCTTGATTCCTTTTTCTTTCTCCCTCCCTGCCATCTCTCCCTTTCTCTCTTTCCTTTCCCATCTCTCACTCTATCTTTTTCTCTTTCTCCCTCAATTCCTCGAATCCCTTTATTTCCTCACTTTCCTTTCCATCACCTCTCTCCCTCTCTCTCTCACTCTCTCTCTCTCTCCCTTTCCCTCTCTCTCTCTCTCACTCTCTCCCTCCACTCTTCTCTCTTTCTCTCCCCCAGACTTCCCTTATTACTCTCTTCTTCCTTTTTCTCCACCAGCCCCCTCCCCCACTTCTCCTCCCTCTCCTCCATTCTTCTCTCATCTCTCCATTTCTGTCTTTTGAATTAGCTGCAGAGAACTCAACTCGCACTATTGTTTATTTGCTATGTGCTTCATTAGTGGCTTGCGTGCGCACACACATACACGCACACACACACACACACACACGCGCACACACACACACACACACACACACACACACATACATGCACATAAACAAGCCAATCCTAATTTAAGATTCTCGGGTTTTGTGTGGATTCACATACATTAAAGATTCCCCTTTATGTGTGTGTACTGCCGTTTTTGGGAAATATGAAACGTGTGTGTGTGCGTGTGTGTGTGTGTATGTGGGTGTGTGTGGGCGTGCATGTGCATGCATATGAGTTTATGTGGCTGTTTGAGTGTGTCTGGATGCAAAATAAACTTTCTGTGTCTTCACAAATATAATAAAAATAAAACTTCTACATGTGAAGAAACCATCTAAGAGTGCAAAGACGCCTATTGCTCAGTGGGCATGTCTGTTTGTGTGTGTGTGTGTGTGTGTGTGTGTGTGTGTGTGTGTGTGTGTGTGTGTGTGCGTGTGTAGATGATAACAGTCTCTGTGTGTAAAAAGACAATGTCTCTACTTCAGTAAAAAAAAGAGTTCATCCACAGAGTGCGAAGATGCCTATCTCTTGGTGCGTATGTCTGCACTTGTGATATGATGTGCGCGTGTGTGTGTGTATGTGTTTCTATATGCTTGTCTGTCTGCGTCTGTGTGTGGTGGTGTGTGTGTGTGTGTGTGTGTGTGTGTGTGTGTGTGTGTGTGTGTAAAAAGGGTGCAGAGGACACACTGGACTCTGAAATCTATTTATTCGTTTGGCGGATATTATTATTATCTATACTGTCAGTGGCGAGGCGGCCATTAGATGACACAAAGCCGCCTCCATTACGGCCTGCCTGAGGTCGACTCGGCTACAGTTAGGCTCCCGTCAAAGGGCTCATTAATGGGCCTTCATTAAGGGCCTCTTTGGTGAGACATGTGTAGACTGAATACATCAGGACAAGTTAATGTGTGTGTGTGTGTGTCTGTGTGTGTGTGTCTGTGTGTGTGTGTGTGTGGGGGGGGGGCTAATAAAAGATCAATGGTAAAATGTGTGTAAGGGTGTAAGGGTGTGTGTGTGTGTCTGGGGGGGGGGGTGAACTGATAGAGAGAGAGAGAAAGAGAAAGAGAGAGAGAGAGAGAGAGACTAGTCTGAAAGAAGACAAAGACAAAAAGAGCAAAGAGACTGCTGGGTGGACAGATGGAGAGAAAAGTCTAAATGAGACTAATATTCCCCATTGAGAGACAGACTAGAGAGGGAGAGAGAGAGAGAGAGAGAGAGAGAGAGAGATGGCACCATTTCATGATACGTGAGAAGTATACCATGTGATGAGACCAGGGCTTTAAACCGGAATTTATTTTTTTTTTTTGCCACAATTGCTTTGTTCCAAACAGAAACAGTATTTTAACATTTCTAGTTTTGGGTACCACCCTAAAGTTGATGTTCCCAACCTGTTAGAACATAAAGACATTAATCCTGAACTGGGTAATAATGCTCCATGTCAGCTGAGGGACATAAAAATAGGTAGGCTTAGTTTTAGGACTTTGAAATTGGCTATTACAGTAATAATCTATTGGCTTTCGCAGTCCTTTCATCTTGCACAATAGGCCTCTGCTTTATACAAGCTGCATCTCTTCTTATAGCCTACTCAAACACTGAGTGATTTACACATCCATCAATGCTGCATTTAGATTTGTAGTTGCCAGACCAAACAAACTATGCTGTCGACTTTATTTTTTTAAAGGGTGCCATAATATATGATTCGTATAATGTCTTTCCATTCAAACACAAATGATGAGCTTATAAAAAATAAATTTAGACAGTAGCCTTCAGGTTAATGTTAGCTGCTTCCGACAACGTTCGTCACAGCCTGGTAGAGTGAGAAAGCGAATTAAATTTTTGTTTAAAAGCAAATATTTCTTTTGATAATAACTGGTAGCCCAGTTAGCTCATAAATGACTATAACTGAGGCTGGGAGACTGTATAGGCCTTTTGCCTCAATGTATTGGTAAGATTCTGTCTGCTTTCTCCATGCATTAAGTGAACCAACAGAAAGTAAACCATTTCATTGTAAACAGAGAACTGTTCAATAATGGGGGGAAAAATGGTATTAACCATTATTTTAAATAAACTTTTCTGTTCCAGAATACAAAAAATATTGAGTTTCTGGTTTCATTTTCGTTCCCTGAAAAATACCAAGTTTCTGGTTTTCGTTTTCATTCCATGAACCGGTTCAAAGCCTTGGATGACTAGATCTCGGGCCTTTGATGGGTACATAATTACACAGGTAGAGCCTTCATGTACAGCCACACATCAACAGCAACACACAAATAGAAATACAGATAGATAGATAGATAGAGAGAGAGAGAGAGAGATAGTCCAAACATAGGAGAGGCTGTACAAAAAGAAGAGAAATAGCAAGAAAAGAGAGACAGATGCAGATATACATAGAGAGAGAGAGAGATGACAAAGAGTGATGAGTGGAGCAATATGACAGTCACAAGAGAAGGAGGGAAGTCAAAAACATAGAGTAAGAAAGGGAGAGATAGAGAAAGAAAAAGAGAGGGGTGTGAGACACGCCACACAGATGAAAGAGAGAGCGAAGCGCAGTCGATTATCCCAAAAGGCTTCTTTTTAAAGGGCCAATTATATGGGGTGGTGGTGGGGAGGGGGGTTGTCAACGCTAATTGCAGGTACACATGCTAATCGTCAATAAGCTCAGTCTTCAGGGTACATGCAGGAAGAGAGGGAGAGAGACTGAGAGACAGAGAGAGAGAGAGGGAGAGAAGGAGGGAGGAGAAAGAGTGGGAGAGCGAGAGGGAGAGGAAAGAGAGAAGGAGAGAAGGAGGGAGGAGAAGAAGGAGTGGGAGGAAAGCACAGAAGAGGCGAGAGAAAGAAAGAACAGAGCAAATGAGAGACACCGAGAGAAAGAGAGAGAGAGAGAGAAAGGAGAGAGAAAGAGAGTGTGACTGCAGGGATGCACAACAGTAGCACAGTAAAGGCAAAAAGGAGGACGCAAATGCAGGGAGAGAATTGAAAAAGGGAGAAAGAAAGAAATAGAGAGTGAGGAGAAAAGAGAAGGAAAAGAAGACAGGATGAAGGAGGAAGAATAAAGATGAAAATGTGTGAATGACAGCATATGAAGGAGCAAGAGAGAGAGAAAGAGAAGGAGAGAGAAAGGATGAAGGAAGAGAATGACAGAAAGGAAGAGAGTGAGTGATATGAGAATGGGAGAGATGAAGGGAGTTAGCAAGACAGAGTGAAAGATGGAGACAGAGGGACTGAGATAGAGAAAGTGGAGAAGTGAGAGTGAATGAGAGGGTGAGAGAAAGATAGAAAGAGTGAGAAGCAAGTGAGAGACCAGCAAGAGAGAGAGTGAGAGAGAGAGAGTGAGTGAGAGAGAGGGAGAGAGAGGGAGTGAGAGAGAGGGAGAGAGAGAGGGATAGAGAGAAGGAGTGAGAGAGAGGGAGAGGGAGAGAGAGGGAGAGAGAGAGAGAGAGAGGGAGAGAGAGAAAGAAAGAGAGCGAGTGAGCTGCATTGCTCTTCTTGCTTCAGTTTAACTGTGGCTTGGTTTCCATAGCAACAATTCAAATAAGCCTACATACAGTACATGGTGCTACACACACACACACACACACACACAGTCTTACACAATATCAGAATCCAGAAACACACACACACAGAACTACACATTCCCCATTTCAAAAAGAATTGTTATTGCTATTGTTTCTAGGGTAATCAAGTATGTAGACACACATGTGCGTGCGTGCGCGGACGGACACACACACACAAACAAACACACACACAAACACAGAATCACACACTTCCGTGGCTCATCTCCACAGGGTTGGATTGGTTCATGCCATGATTGAATGATTTGGTGTGTGTGTGTGTGTGTGTGTATGTGTGTGTGTGTGTTTATACGTGTGTGTGTGTATGTGTATGTGTGCATCTGTTCGCATCACTGTGTGTGAGTGTGTGTGTGTGTGTGTTTGTGTATGCATGTGTGCATCACTATGTGTGTGTGTGTGTGTGTGTGTATATGTGTGTGCATCTCTCTCTATCTCTGTGTGTGTGTGTGTGTGTGTGTGTGTGTGTATACGTGTGTGCATCTGTGTATGTGTGTGTGTGTGTGTGTGTGCATCTGCATGTGTGTGTGTGTGTGTGAAACTGGAACTACCCATTAGAGGCAACAGACCTGACATTTACAAACACCATCGATCCTGATGGCCAGAGAGACCTGCTCCGCCCAACCACAGTCAAGCACCGGCAAACGCCTCTCTCCCTACACAATACGCGTGTGTGTGTTTGTGTGCGTGTGTGTGTGTGTGTGTGTGTGATGACCAGAGAGACCTTGTCAGCCCAACCACACTCAGGCATCAGCAAATGCCTTTCTCCCTACAGAACCATGCTTATATTTAGAAAATCTGACGCACAAACATACACTGCCTAATTGGAGTGTGTGTGTGTGTGTTTGTGTGCGTGAGAGGAGACAGAAAGAGTGAGAGAGTGAGAGAGAGAGAGAGTGAGAGACAGGAGTGTAGAGAACGAATGAATCTACCCAGATGAATCTACATGGTAACTTTAGTTTGACAGGCAGACCTAAACATTTGTAAGCGTGGGTGTGTGTGTTGTGTGTGTATGTGTGTGTGTATATGTGTGTGTATGTGTGTTTGCCCGTGTGTGTGTGTGTGCAATACCTACATGTACATTCATATGTACAGTATTTGTACAGTATATATGTCCATACACACCCAAGTGAACATTTCTCTCTTTCACTCACACACATCCTCTCTCTCTCTCTCTCTTTCTCTCTTTCTTTCCCTATGGAGCTTTTACTTCAGCTGTCTATGTTATAAATTATGTATTCAACCAAAACCTATTAACAAAGGCCCCAGTGCTCATGAGCACACACACACACACACACACACACACACACACACACACACAAGCGCCTGTCTGGGTTCAGAGTAAACGTTTAAACGCGGGAACAAGGCCAGTCGTGACTGAACCGTGTAGAAAGGATTCATTCACAGTCGCCCGAAATGAATTTAATTAGGAGGAGAAGAAGAGGCAAAGGAGGAGAAAAAAGACCCTTAATTATTTCAAAGTGAAGTTTTTAGTTGTTTCATAAATGGCATAAATGTCTCATCTCTCTCTCTCTCTCTCTCTCTTTCTGCCTCTCTCTCTCTCTCTGTCTCAATACACAAACACACACACACACACACACACACATACACACACTCAGAGTAAGGACAAGATTTTCATTCTCTCTCTCTCTCTCTCTCTCTCTCTCTAACACACACACAGACACACAGACCTTTGAAGAGATGTGTGTGTGTGTGTGTGTGTGTGGTGTGTGTGTGTGTGTATGTGTGTGTTGAGCTTCACTGGTAATCCTGCCTGACAGAGTGGAGGTATATTGCCTGCCTTTTGCTGTCAACTGATATTTCTTCCCGCAGAAGACATAAGCTCACTTACACACACACACACACACACACACACACACACACACACACACACCACACACACACACACACACACATACAACCACACACCCACACACATATACACCACACACACACACACACACACACACACACACACACACACACATACACACACGCACACTCACACACACAATCACCCCCCCCCCCAAACACACACACACAACACACACCCACACACACACTCAAATACACAGCTTACAAAAAAGACAGGGTGGTGATAAATGCAAAAATAGTATTTCCCTTCCTTGTCCTTACCACATACACACACACACACACACACACACACACACACACACACACATACCCACACACAGAGTGCTAATTCCTTGAGAACTGAAATTCATAACCTTACTTCTACAAACACACACACATACACACACACACATACTCACACACACACAAACACACACACTTGACAGGATGGGTACTTCCATTCTTGGGAAAGTCGTTTAAGCTCACTTACACTTACACAGATATCAGCTTATTTGTACTCTCTCTCTCTCTCTCTCTCTCACACACACACACACACACACACACACACTTTTGTAATTCATCATGTAGGGCTCATGGTGTATCATACACTCAAACACAATAATGAACACCATCTCCTTCTTTCTCACTTATACATATACAGGCATACACACACTCACACATCTACCCATCCCCCCTCAACACACACACACACACACACACATAGAACAGGAGGGAGCTCCAGGCCTGACCAGAGGGCAAGAAGGGAACTGGACCACCCTCTCACCA
Organism: Tenualosa ilisha; assembly: GCA_015244755.2. NCBI lineage: Eukaryota > Metazoa > Chordata > Actinopteri > Clupeiformes > Clupeidae > Tenualosa > Tenualosa ilisha. The sequence continues at coordinate 14,562 of PYXC01000272.1, forward strand.
GTTCTGTATGCCAAGATATCACACACACACAGGCACACATACACACACTCACACATACATACACACACACACACGCACAGCAATAGTCTGCCCTCAGTAGCAGCTTTCTGGGGTGAGGGCTTCATCTCCATATGCCCCGGGGGTGTAAATGATGGTCTGGATCCCTTCAGCAACACACACACACACACACACACACACTACAACAAAGACACACACACGCTCACAAACTACAACAACACACACTGTATCTCTCTCCTTCTCTCAAACACACACACAAACACACACACACGCACACACACACACACACCTTGTATCTCTCTCTCTTTAATACACACACACACATACAGCTCACTGGTTATGCCTAATTAATTACCAAGCTGTTTCTCGTTACGGGCCAAATGTGGATCAACACATGCTACAGAGACAATGACAGGATTGT
>PYXC01000272.1:20000-112500 GCA_015244755.2 Tenualosa ilisha
TAGCGATAAAATCTTATTTACCAGACATATGTTGGTCTACCTGGATCTTTTATTGCTGGACCATGCTACCATGCTGTATTGCCATATTTTGCTCTGACCTCTGAAATATAGCCTACTATATAGCCTATTTTTCCAAGAATGTTTTCGCAGTATGCAACCTGTAGGCACTCACACATCGCGGTCGCCGCTGGCCTGCATCAATGACAAGTTTATTATTTTAAAATGTAACAATGTGTAGCTGTTGGATTAAAACTGTTGCTTTAACTTGCATGGGGAAAACGCACCCGCCGGCACGTAGATTGAAATAGCGACATTTCTTTCACATCTCCAGATTTTTTCCAGCGGCCATCACTCAAACGAGATTAGACTGGCAGGTGTCCGCTGACCATCTTGGCGGGGGCACGAGAGGAGCGTGCTACTGCTGAGGTGACACGGCATGAGTGACAAGGAGGAGTGGAAAAGAGAGGTGCCTTTATCCGGCAATCTGTAGCCGTCCCTGGTCAAGGAAACGTTTATCGTATACTTATCAGTGAACAGCCCCCACCCCACCCGCATATCTCTCTCTCTCTCTTTCTGTTCGACCGTTCCACAAAGTTTGAGGAACCTCTCTATCTTTGGGGGCTTGGATTCAAGCATATAACTGGAACGCGCGTCACAGGCTACCTACACACACAAACATCCACTCATATACACACACACACACACACACACACACAATTATATAAAAAAATAAACAAAAAGTTTACAAAACGAATGCATGACAAATCTTGCAAGTCGTGATTAACAGTTCTCAGTTTCTCTTACCTTGAACATTGTCAGCCCAACTCTCACCACGTCTGCTCAGTTCTGGCATGGTGCTGTGGACTGGACCTCCTCTCTTCCTTTCATATCCTCGAGTGGAGGGACGAAGAAACGCAAAGCCACGTAAAGAAGAGAGCAGCTTTTTTGTTTTGTTTTGTCTTTTGAAAGAGAAGACCGCAGGCAGGAGATATTTCACCAAGCAGCCAGATGCGCGGAGGGAAATTCGGTCAAACTCACCGCGAAGTGTTATATGTCAAGTTAAACGTCAGTGGCTTTTATACGCGGAGGTTGTGATGTTGCTCCTCGCGCTGTCTTGACATAGAGGACCCTGAGTGAGTGCTGAAACGGATACGTGTTGATCACGTAATCTAAAGAAACCGCTCAGAAAAAAACACAGTAGGCTCGGCTCGCCTACTTGATGTCCATCAGAAATGTGAAAGCAGTCACACAATAGGCCCACAGTGCATCGTAATTCTGTAGATTGAATCCCGCTTTTGTGCACACCTGGTTTCTTTTACGCTCTGGCCAAGGAAGTCTGAGTGTGGCGTCAGGATTTGAAAAGTCCCTCAGGGTAGTGTTCCTAGAGCTTGTTAAAATGTGAATTGCAACAAGAAAACGGGGTTAATTAAGATGAGGTTATGAATCAAATTTATGGATTTCACAGCTATTCCTTACTTAAGGGGTTAAACTCAAACCCACAGCTTAGTCATTGACATCAAAAAAGTCTATCAGTTCTTCGCTGGATTCCGTAGGCCTGTAGTTGAAAGTCACTTATGTACTAATCCTAATCCAAGACAGTGGCTTCAAGAGTGGTCTTCAAGCAGTTTGGATGGTTTCACTGTAAAGGAAAAAGAAAAATAATATTTTAGCATAGCTTAACAAAATCTTCCCTACATAGCAACACCCAGGTATAGCCTCTGTTTACAAGCTGTGATTATGTTTTACAATTTTACCATACAGGATACAACTCACACTCTCTCACAACATATTATGATGAAATAGGTTAGCCATTAGCCCACATTCTCTGAAACAATTGCTGCAGCCCCCTCTCCAAAATCCAAGCTATGAGAAAGATGTGGAGACTGAATGCATAGCCTATACGGAAGGACCCATATGGCATCTAACTCTGGTTCTTGCCAAGTGCACCCTGGAGCCAAAGTAACGACGAATGCTAAATTATTCATGTAGATCTGGATGGCAGCCCATTCAAAGCTGAACTATTTTCAAAAGTTCTTGTTTTCATACGTTGAAGACATTTAAGGGGAACCACTGATGCGATAATGATGTGTGAAAGGATCTGAACTGTCCAAGTGTTAAGTGGGCATAGGAGTGCTTAAATGTTGTGGTTTGCCATGTGCTTACTGCTGTATTCAGTTGATTATTGTGTGTATGTATGTATGTATGGATGACAGGTTTTGCCCCTTAAAACCAATGTGGCACATTTCGAGACTTTTGAACATGATCATGCACAAGATAGAATCAGTATTTACTCACCCACAGCTTTTCTCTTTCCATTTCATCATATATATTATTTCATTTGATTGACAGATTTCATTTGATTGACAGGACAGAGGACAGAGACAAAGAGACAAAGAAAGACGCGACAACCATTTACAAAAAAGGAAGGAAAGAAAGAAAGAAAAAAAAAAAAAAACAGGAGAGGCACAAGACAAGATTTCAAGGGACAGGACAAACCTGGTCCGGTTGAACAAATAGTGTAAAATATTGAGCAATTTTGTTGTTGTTTACCTCAAAAAGAAAAACATCAAACTATAAGAGTGTTCTGGGGAGGGGGAGGTTATGCCTCTCTCAACAGATCTCAGCCAGCCAGAATCAGCTGCATGTGTCATGGTGTGCTGATGTGAGATGACACAAGAGTATGGAGAAGCGGCCGATCTGTGATAGAAGTGACAATTTGATATGGATTTTATTGACTTCGTCCCTCAAGTCTGTCTCACAGCTCTCAACGATCCAGAATAGTGGGGAAAACATCATTAGACGTCCGTCACAAAAGACGAAAACAAAAGAAAGTGGGGTAATGGGGTGTGAAAGAGCGAGAGACAAAAAAAGATACGAGAAAGGACGACAAGGGAGAGAAGGAACAGGGAACTGGTGGTGAGATGTTGGTGATGATGATGGTGGTTCTCACATTTCTAGGACTTCAGTCTCCATGTCTGTCTGTCTGCCTCATGAGCTTTTCTCAAAGAGCACACACATACCCTCTGCAAGTCATGCTCACACTGAAGCATACGCACTAAGACCCTTCATTCAGGTTCTCAATGACAGCGTGCAATATAATCTTTCCAGAAATGCATGGATTTACATAAGACATGTATGTGACCCAAAGACTGTGGTGTATTGATTTTTGTGTGTGCTTACGGATCACAAGAAAATTACTTAGAGATTGCTGTGGTGTCAGGAAAAAAAAAAACTTATATTTTGCAAAGATCACAATGTGAAACCAAATGGTATGGAACATTGAAGGCATGAAAGCCAACCTCAAACTAGGGTGTGTGTGTGTGTGTGTGTGTGTGTGTGTGTGTGTGTGTTTGTGTGAGCAGGCAACTAGTCACAAGAGAAAGTCTGAAATTAGGAATGAAGCAATGAAAATAGAACAATGATAACATAACCAGGTAAAGCTTTCTTAACCTCCAGTAAAATGATGCCCGAATTATTAACTCAAAGGAGTGAGAATAAATACATGATACTAACCAAAAAATAGGTACACAGATAAATAGATAAATACCTCAAAGGAGCAAATATGAATTATGTTTGATATCCAGAAAGTTGTGGCTGCTCTATTTTTTTTTTTAAGTCATGTCAAACTATCAGGCCAAGGCAGCTTAGGTTTCGACGGATCCGTTCTAAAACTTACACTTAGACCTGTGCGTGTTTTCCAGTAGAACTAGCTATTCTGCCTGATCTTAGACCCATGCATGTTTTCATGTAGAGCTAGCCACTCTGTCTGATCCTAAATCATTCATAAGCTTTCAAGGAGACATGTAATGCAACCAACTGATGTTCAAAGTTGTGCTTTGTCAGAGTTCAGGCAATGTGAAAACGGTTAACGGTGTCAAAAGAGTTGCTTTTTTTTGGCAAGACAGAAGGAAAATGTGATGAAGAGCTGACACTACATTGTGAGGAAAGATAGACAGACACAAAGTAATAGGAGAAAGACAGGACAGGAGGAAAGACACTACAAAATGGATGTGATGATTTTATTTATTTTTTTTCTGCTAATCTTTTCCTCACTGTCAACAGGGAAGAAATAATTAGGGAAGAGAGAGCAGAGAAAGAGGGAAGGAGAGAGGGAGCGAGGGATGGAAGTTTTAGGAGGAGGATGAGCGGATGAATGGAGGACTAGGGGGAGGGACAAGTGTGGGCGGAGGGTGACACCTAACTGTCGTCAGAAAAGAGGGAGAGTTTCCCTCGCTCTCATGCATGTGTGTGTGTGGGTGTGTGCACATGTGTGTGTGTGTGTGTCTGTGTCTATGTGTGTTTTTTTATGTGTGTAGACACAAGGTACACACCAACACACACACACAGACAGACAGGTAGACAGACACTAAACAGTCATTAACCTACCTAGCAGGACCGAAAAGCAGCCGGACGGGGAAAAAAAACAGAATCAGATAACTCTGGAACGAGGGATGATAGGCCAGGAGAAGAGGAAAGGAAGGAAGGAATGTAGAAGATGGAGGAGAAATGTCAGAAGAAAAGACTGGAAGAAATATTTATAGTCAGGATATGTTCAGAGTCCACCTGATGTTCAGTCAGATTGGAAGGCGTGGGAAAAAAGGAGATTGCGAGAGAGTGAATGAGTGAGAGAGGAACTGCAGAGAGAGAGAGAGAGTGAAGAGTGATGCAAGCAAAGTGGGGATGAAGCGTGTGGAATGGAGGGGAGCAAGAAAAAGAAAGAAAGAAAATAAGGCGGGGGTGGGATAAGGTAATGAATGGAGAAAAACCAAAAAAAAAAAAAAAAGAAAAGAAAAATAACTCCCCTCCTCTCTTTTTTTTCTTTCTCTCTCTTCTCCCTCTCTTCCTCTCTTGCTGGTCATAAATAGACAAAATTATACACCATGTAGATGGAGAAGTAGATCAGCAGGCAAATGATGGAGAGAGCGAACAAATGAAAGGATGACGCGCCACCCAGCACCACGATCAGGAAGAAGAAAAAGACAAAACGAAAGAAAAAAGCGAATAGTCCTTCCGCGCCTTCCGTCTTTTCTTCTTTGTGCTTTCCTCTCTCTTTCTCTCTGTGTCTCTGTCTCTTTCTTTCTGTCTTTCTTTCTTTCTCTCTCTTTTTCTCTTCTTTTCTGTGGAGGCTTTGGTGCACTAAGCAGGTGGAGGGAGAGTGGTCTGATTAATTCCGTCTCCTCTCTCTTTCAGCAGTGAGATGGGGGTCTTCTTCACTCCTTTATTTCTCTCCCTCACCCCCTGTTGTGGTCTTTTTTTTAAAAAAGAAAGAAAGGATGAAAGAGGGGTCCATTGCAGAGAGGGAGGAAGAGGCAAGCCCTTCTCATCTGCCGGTGAGGAGGGATAACGAAACGTGAAACGTGTTGAAGTGGAGAAGCTGGCTGCTCGAGCGATCAGCGCTTGCCTGCCTAAGAATGCCAAACCGCATCTGTGGATTCAATCCCTCCCTCCCTCCCTCTCTCTCTCTCTCTCTCTCTCTCCTCTCATTCGCTCTCAGTCTCTATCTCTCTCCTCCCCCTCCCTCAGAGTGAGAAAGATCAAGTGGGCGAGGGACCACATGTGAGATCGAGGAGAGAGAGACACAGAGAGAGAGAGAGGGGCAGACTTTGAGATAGTTTGAATGCTGAGAGATGGCTCCCTCTACAGGTGAAAAGAGAACACAGGCGCTTGAGAGAACCAGAGGCACTCCACAAGGGAAGATGGGGATGGAACTGAGCTCAGACCCTCCTAAACACTACAGGTTGTAAATCTTCTTGGTAGAAGCTGTGAAAAAATAACCAGTATTCATTCAAATACCTGCAGGAGAGTTTTGCACATTCCAATCAAATAAAGAATTCTTCAGCAAAAAGATTCTAACACGCCAAAAAATAAGTAAATAAATAAACACTGGTAAAGATAGCCACAGTTAGTGAAACCTTAAACTCAAACAACAAAACACTGGTAAGATAGCCACAGTTAGTGAAACCTTAAACTCAAACAACAACACACTGGTAAAGATAGCCACAGTTAGTGAAACCTTAAACTCAAACAACAAAACCAAACAACGTCACATTTTCTGCCTCTTTATACAATTTGCTACACACACACAGAGAGAGAGAGAGAGAAAGAGACAGAGAGAGAAAGAGACAGAGAGAGTACTTTGCCTTCCAAAATATCACACTAAAGACCCAATTGATCAAATACAAGCATTGGTGTACAGAAATTTAAAGGAGGAATCCAGTGTGAATTAGTCAATGGCCCTGTTGTTTGATGAGACTGAGACAATTTGGTGCAATGTTAACAGAATTTGCAAAACAGCAGCTAACACTAACTGAAGGGGGCACAAGGATACTGTTCAGTTTCCTGTGCCCCCATCAATTAGCTCTAGATAGTGTTTCGTTATTTGGTCTAGGTTGTACCAAATTCTATTCTTCTCATACTTACCTATAAGTATTAGGCAACGTCAGACAACAGGTCTATTGATTGATTCACACTGGATTTCTCCTTCAAGTGCATAACTTGACTTATAACTCACTTCTCAGGCCTATAATGGACTCTTTAAAAGACATCAGGTGAGTTTATGTTTCAACAGCTAAACCAGAAAATAAATAACTTTCAAGCAACACTGAATAACTATGCATTTAGCAGTTGCCGAAGTGGGATGAACCATTTTTGGATTTTTGGATTGGGGAGACACTTTTTTTTTTACATTTTTTAGTGTCCACACAACTTTCCCTGCACTTACAATGCATCATATTAAAATATGTTCTGCTCTGATTCCTGACTCTCTTTCTGATTCTGAAAGAGGGACTTCAGTCTATTTTTTGTATTATCATGTCATGTCCTTGTTTCATATGTACACCCCCCCCCCCCCACACACACACACACACACAAAATCTGAATAAAAATGATGTACTCTATCTACCTATCTGTGGATGTTGACTGGTGAGGATGGACCAATGCCAGACCAGTGGCAGCTGTTACCTCCGTTACTGCCCTCAGGTTTCTTTTGATCTCTCTCTGTCTGTCCTGGCACCTGTCCTTTGCGTCTGCCTTCGTTTATTCTACTCTTAGCCCTGAAAAAAAAAAAAGACAAATTCACCACACAAAAAAGGGTTAAAAAGGCCTGCCTGCCACAAAAACACAGTTTAAATCTGAGTGCTGACAGTAGAACAGTGCTTATTCTTATCATGTAAAAATCAAAGAAAACAAATTCCTGTTTCAAGCAATGAAAAATCCTGCTGCCATCTAGTGGTCAAATCAGTGCGATACACACAGTTCTCATAGAGGAGGGACGGCACTAGCTTATGTTACGGCAGCTTTCTCAGGTCAACTCGATGTGCGCACACTAATAGACAACAAAACTGCACAGTAGCGAGCAAATAGCACTCCGCTCTAGAATCTTTGGTTGCCAGTAACCACAGAATGTAGAACAACTTTAACAGTCTTTAGAAATCCTGTTTTAAACACCTTACGATTGCCTGCATGGATGGATACATATATATATATATAACCATATATATATGATACGTAACCAGGATATATGCGGGATAAAGTCTTACAAGACCTGCTGATATACAGAGTTACTGTAAATGGCAGAGGACACTCAGGTAGCCGCGTCTTACTAGTTAGAGCCTCGGACTTGTTATCAAAAACTACCAGCCAAAGAATCATTTTGTAGGTCTACCAGACAGGGGAGGACGTTTGAATTTCATTTCAGGATGGAAAGTTTGCTTTTTGTGCCTATAAGTGTTAGTGTCTTTTTCAACAAAGATCATACACCAAAAACACAACAAGGCTACACACCCTTGTAACCAATGGGTGGCTGATTTGATCCCCGATTAGGAGAAGCGTGGACGTGGGAAGTGACTGAACATCGCTCTCCCATGCCCGCATCCATGGCTGAGGTGCCCTTGAGCAAAGCACCTAACCCCTCACTACTCCTTGGGTACCACAGCAGCAGCAGGGTGTCCACTGCTCCAGGATAGTGTGCTTCTCCTCCACACTGTGTGTTATGTGGGTCACTAATTCACTAATGAGTTAGATGTAGAGACCAAATTTCCCTCACTGGATCAAAGGACTATACTTTACTATCAAATTATCAAATTACTATACTCTACACTCTGCTTTGTGTCTTAGTTCTTTTCCACCACCTTGTCAATTAGTCCCGTCTCATCAGGACGGGATGAACAGCTCAGTGGTGTACGTTTCCTTCCTCGTGGAAAAAAAATATTGTTTATGCCAGAGCTCCAAAAATTTGTTGTAGGAAACCTAAGCTAATGGAGAGAACCCTGACTGCACTGCAATGAAACATGATATTGAGTGCAAGCACTAGGGGGCGCTAGCCTGTCTAATAGAGAGATCCCTGACTGCTGTAGAGAAATGTGATATTTCGGAAGCACAAGGTGGCGCTAGCCTGGGTAATTCTACACGTCCTGCAAATCATAAGCAGATGCAGAATGTGCCTACATTCATCCTACTGAGGTACATCACTGCCATCCCAATAGCTGTGTTTCACACGACACAAGTGTGTTTTGGTGTAAGCAGTGTCCTGATCTCCTAACCTCCAACCACATGGGATGGTGTCGGGAAAAAAGGCTGCAGCTGAACACCACAAAAACCAAGGAAATGGTGGTGGACTTCAGGAGAACCGCCCCTCCCCCGCTGCCTGTCACCATTGACGGGGTGAATGTGGACAATGTCAAGACATACAGGTACTTGGGGGTTCACCTCGACAACCAACTGGACTGGTCTGCTAATACTGAGGCACTGTACAAGAAAGGGCAGAGTAGGCTCTACTTCCTTAAGAGGCTGAGGTTCTTTAATGTTTGCAGCAAGCTCCTGCTGATGTTCTATGAGTCTGTCATGGCCAGTGTTCTTTTCTATGCTGTGGTATGTTGGGGGGGCAGCACTAGGAAGAGGGATGCTGGTCGACTGGACAGACTAGTAAAAAAAGCTGGCTCTGTTGTGGGCATTGAGCTTGAGTCACTAACATCAACTGCGGACAAGAGGACCCTGAGCAGACTGCTCTCTATTTTGGACAATGAGTGCCATCCCCCGCACACCACTTTCACTAAGCAGAAGAGCATGTTCAGCAACAGGTTCCTGTCTCTGTCTTGTAAAACAGGCTGAGAAGGTCCTTTGTTCCTAGGGCAATTCAGCTCTTTAACGCCACACAAAAGGAGAGGAACATGATTGACTGGAGTGCTTAAGACTGTGTCCCGGACTGGGCAAGTAACAAACAAACAAACAAACAAACAAGCAAACAAATGGACTGAGCAACTAACAAACTTCAGACACTGACTATGTGTGTGTGTGTGTGTGTGTGTGTGTGTGTGAGTGAGTGTGTGTGAGTGTGTGTGTGTGTGTGTGTTTGTGTGTTTGTGTGTGTTTGTGTGTGTGTAGGGAGGGGGGCAGGGTGGGGTGGGGTAGGGGGTGCCCCTTTTTTCACTAGGATACAGTGTTGTATATGTGTACATGCAAGATGTGTATATGATGTATATGTGTATATGTGAGATGTGTATATGATGTACATGGTGGATATGTGATATGGGACATATTTATGATGTTTATATGCTGCTGGACACCTTAATTTCCTCCGGGATTAATAAAGTACCTCTGCTCTACTCTACTCTACATGCTCTGCAAGCAGAGTGCTGTGAACAGTGATTGATCTCACTGACCATATACTCATAGCATCCCAAGTATAGCCAGACAATCAGAAGGCTCTGGTAATAACAAGGACCAAGACAGCTAATATTGGTCCTGGAGTGCTACTGGCATAGGCCACTAGCACCAGAAAAATTACATACATGCATACCCTGCACCTATAGCAGAGGTGGCCTATGCTGTTTAATTCTTTCTCTGTATGAAGGAAAGCTGCCTACTGTTGACTTCAGTCATCCCTGGGGCGACAAATACCCAAGGGCGTGTTTTTAGAAGAGGTGTGGAGTGTACACTCAATGGCATCTTAGTAATACTCGGAATGAAATATAAATTATCTGTGTACAGTAGCTCATGCCTATCATGAGCCATTAAAGGCATTTTGACCAACCGAAGTTGCACGAGCTCAGATAAGGTGGGATGACTAGAATGGCAAGGTGGCCACAGAGAATCACTATGGAGAAATTAATCAGTACTTAAAACTCCATCCTGAGCACTATGTTGCTGTTTGTCACATTATAGTCAAAGTGACCGCTGTATTATTTCCAGTGTGAGCGACCCCTGGTGGCCGCTTTATTATTTCCAGCATGATCACCCTCTAGTGGATTAGGCTGCAAAGCATTAATTTGCAAGCCTAGAAATCTAAACCTACCCTAGCGGTAGCAAATAGTTTTTCTCAGCCGGTACATCTAGCCACGAGCCATAAGGCCTCAGTAGCTCTTCTCCCAGGTTTGATCGGACCAATCACACGCTCTATCTTTGTAGAGAGTCGTTGGGCGGGCATAGCACAATAAAGACAGGGCTGCGATAGTGCAAATCAACTAAGGCTGTGGCCAAGGAACAGTGTCCGTTTGAATCGGCTTTGGCATTGACTTTGGAAGAGTAAGACTTGGGCTTTTCTTTGAAAGTCCAAAGCAGGAAAACACACACAAGTCATAAGTTTCAAATTAGGATGTTTTCCTTTTTTGCTGACAGTGCTCTGATTGGTCGTAGCGCTATCCTATTGCGTGCAGAGGCAGTTTGAAAGGCAACCAGTGATTCCGCCTCTAGGATTGAGCCCGGTCTATCGGTCATGTCCAGACTATACATTTTGATACTATAATCTGTACTGTACAGGCAGATTAGTATCTTGCCAGGCTCTTAATCTGCTGCTCTCTCTTATAAACTATAGCTGTCTTTGGAAGTTGACTATAGCTCTGTGAAATTGCCCAGATATCAGTGGCACTCCTCACCGACACAAGTGCTGGGGAGTTAGACTTGTTAAAAAGTAGAGTGGTAGATCAAGTAGTAATGGCAGAATGTTTTAAGGAGGATAGCCTAAATAGTTTTCTATGCATTAGCATGTAGACTACAAACATTAGGTACCAAAATAGCCCCCAGATTGTGTATCTAAATTTGTTCTGTTCCTCCATCCAGCTCCAGACGTCTTCTAATTAGGGTTGGGTACAGAAATGATGGTGCCGATGGAATTAGCAATCATGTATCGATTCACATAAAATCCCAAGTTACCCCCTTTCAGCACTGATGTACAGAACAGGCCTGCTGCAAGGTATGAACTGTTGTAGGACCACCCATTGCTTTAGTTATCAGCTACCCACTACTGTTCAGACAGGGTAAAGAGACAAAAAAAGGTAAAATGCTGTGTTGGCACCTAAGACTAAGTACTGATGTCAGTACTGATATCGGTCCGAACCTGAAAGGTTTCCAACTCTACTTCTAATTGGGTACCATGGTTCTGACAAAAATGACAAATTGTACTGGAATTAAGCTTTCTGGCAAAGTTAAAAGTTTGTCGGATATGGTTGGGCTTGTTCGACTTGGCTGGCTGACTGGCTTAAACAACCAAGAACCAACTGTCATTTTCATTCCACCCAGACAGCAGTTGACAAGACGGTTGAATGGAATTGCTCAAATCTGATATGCCCAAATACAAAGACCACCAGAGCCAACACATGCACTGGCCCAGCTGTTGGTGTTTGTCTAGGCAGGGTGCAAGCATGTTAATGCTCTGATATCGAATAAAGGTCTATCTCAGGTCAGTTTTTTATCCAGGACTGACAACAACAAGAAAACCATTGTGTAGATGCAAAAACCCACTAACTGGAAATTGGAATGTCTGATGTGGATTGATGCCCGCAAGAATGATCTGAGCACCATTCAGGCAAGTACACTGCTGTCTCCTCTCTCGACTCCATACAGCTAAATTACACAAAGATTCCTTTAACAGCTATGGTAAATGGGAAATAAAACCAAAGTTCCATAGTGCTCTCACAAATCTCCTCAAAGATGGACAGGCATATCGACTGGACAAAAAAAAAATTGCATTTGCTCTGTACTGATGGAGCGAAGTAAGCAGCCATCTGCATCTACTTGAAAGGATCTTTACAGTTGAAATATGGAAAGCCAAAGAACGTTTAGAAGAAAGTTCTGGATATACATTGCCATCAAGGGACTTTCGTGAACCACTGAAATATTGTTGTATGGTGACAAGTCAGCAAGGTTTCAGAAATTTTTCTGGAATATCCTGTTGGAACAGCGTTTCTAGCAAAGATTCAAGAGTGGTGTGTACATTTACATTACATTTAGCAGACGCTTTTATCCAAAGCGACTTACAACTCATCAACTATCAATTGTTCAGGGCCAGTCTCCCCTAGAGCAACTTAGGGTTAAGTGCCTTGCTCAAGGGCACAACGGTGGCTGCTGGGATTCGAACCCACAACTTTTCAGGCTACTTACACGCTAGCCAGGTTCCTTAACCACTACGCTACCACCACCCCATGTAGAGCTCTAGAATCTTTGGTTTGTAGTTCCTTAATCCCTAGAGTGACAATACAGTATGCTGAGGATGGATTCTTAACTAACTGGTTAAGGATAAGGGAACTTGTCTGTCTGGCGTGACTGTTGTTGGCTTTTTGGAGAGGCCTCTAGTCAAGCTAACAGTGCATACTGATGATTTGACTGTGGTTGTGAAGAGTAATGAAATTGTTCATTCAACATTTAGTTACCTCAGAGAGCATTAGGACGGATCAACAAGCGTACTTAGGAGGTGGCTTGACGTAGGCCGATCGAAGCATCGCCAGCAATGTGAGTGTGTGTGTGTGTGTGTTAGGGTAAGTTTCTGGGGGCAGAAGAGCACATGGAGTATTCCTTAATCTCTGGCAGAATGCTGCAGCTGTTCACACAAACACTACAGCTGCATACGAACAGCTGGCCATCCACTTGTCTCCCCTCAACAGTATACTGCACTACCCTGATAACTAATGCACTAAATGACTCTTTTACAACATTGGACAGTCTTACTGGGTCATTGTAATCTATCTACCTGGATTACCGCAAGGCACCTTATCACGACACTTCTCTACCTTGTGGATTTCTTATTTCTTATTTCATTACCTTTTTTTTTTTTTTTTCCCGTTCAGTGAATGTTGTATGAATGCAGATGTGTGCAATATGTTTGATCTGTTTTTGCATCGTGTGTTATGTGTATTATGTGTATGCTGCTGGACACCTTAATTTCCTTCGGGATCAATAAAGTAACTCTACTCTAGTCATTGTTTCCTGCCTTAATGTAACCTAAACGGTTTCTTCACAGCCTTTAAAGAACAGAAAGAATAAGTGCTGGTACTCCCCTTATTCGACTGTTGCCAGGTAAATTAGGCGGTGGGTAACAGCAGATCATTAAGTGATAAAAAGTCCCGGTACGCAAGAGGCTAAAATTGAGAAGTGCCAGTACTCCGTACTGGTGCACTAGAGGCTAAAATTGAGAAGTGCCGGTACTCCGTACTGGTGCGCACCGGCCCACTTAAAGCACTGACTCAAGTACGTCCATAATGACTCAGAACTCAACCTATTCCCTTAAAATGACACACAGCAGCCTTAAGAGAGCCCTGCCACCATGGAGCACCATACTTATAGCCATACTTTTAGACTTTTAGACGAGGGCTGAACATAAACACAGTGAACACTAAATTATTTTTGTATCAACGCTTTTATTCATTGTTTTTCACTGACGTACCGTCTGGTTACCAGACAAAAACATAGAAAAAAATTAACACCATCCTTTATTAGCTTGATAGAGAGGGCCATACTCTTGTTCTGTACAGTGTTCAAAGACATGGCTGTCAATTAAAATAAAATAAAAAAAAATTGCATGAACAACAAAAACAAGAAGATAAAAGTAAACAAATATATGAGGAATTAGGTGAACATTAGGTGCAACCTCTCTGTACAATGAATCTACATACATGGAAAAAAGGATTTCAGAGCACAAATGTGCTGCATTTGCAAAAACTGTCATTCTTCCTTTTGAGAGTATCTTTAGTGTTTTGAGTGTTGGTATGTTGAGAAAGAGCATGAAAACTAATGCATTCTCAGCCATGCAACACTTAAACCTATTCTAGCTAGCATAAAAAAATAACAAAACAAGGCAAAAATAATTAAAAGCTTAAAAAATAAACATGAAACGGGAGAAAAAAAAAAAATCAGCAACAGAATCAAAACAAGGCCAGTTAAACTGGCTGAATCTGAAATGACCTTGTTTTGTCAATAAAAAAGTGCCATTTCAGCTAAGTCAGACCCACTTTGTAGCAAACTCTTGTTTGTTTGTTTGTTTGTTTGTGTGTGTGTGTTGGCATACAGTACTTGACAGTTCTTTTAATGCATGAAACCAAACCAAGACGGAGCACTGGTCCCAGTGTTGCATCACAGGCTGTACATACATACACTCTGCGGCTGTCTATATCCCACACCACCACAGAGCTCATCTCTCCCCCGACTGGTCTCAATCATATTCACTCGCTCCTCAACAGACAGTGGGTGGGCGGAAGGAAAGGAAAAGGCTTTGTGTCGGGCAGCTGATAATTGCAATGCTGAGACAAGCATTGTCATTCGCCACATTCTCCACTGCTGTGCCCATACATTAAAAGAAAACAAAATAAATAAGAAAAAGTTGACTCTTTTCAGTAATGTGGAGTATAGTCTGTCCATCAGAACGAGTTGTCCAAACAGTACGTGTTCCAGTGTCTGTCCCTTTTTCTTTCCCCTCCTGCTTCCTCTCTCTTCTCCGGCTGCTCCAGAACAAAGATGGCGGTGACGTGTTTTTAATCACTGCTCAAGATCGAAAATGACGGTGACGTGTTTTTAATCTCTCACAATTCTCCCAATTCAACCACTTTCTTGTTGATCTGAGTGACCCAGAAAACGTTTCCGTGTGTTCCAGTCCCCTTTTGCTCATCTTGCCCAGCTGCAAGACACTAAAATACCCAAAGGGCTACAAATTATTGATGTTACTGTCCATTTAGTCCTCCTCCCAAACACCCCCCCCCACCCAACCCCTAAACCCTCCTCTCGACTTTGTCTTTAGCCAGAGGTAGATGATGACGCCGCTGCTGCCGCGGCAACGCTGCTCTGTGCCGCCCCGATGACATCGGTGCACTGCGGCTCACAGAAAGGCCCGAAGCGGCCGTGCACATCACGCCCACGCACGGCGAAGTAGTACGTTGAACCTGACACAAACTGTGTCAGCGTGCAGGCCATGGGCAGGGGCAATGCCTTCACCTCACCGATCTTCTTCCAGTGCGAGGTGTTGCCGGCACTGGCGCCCCCCGCAGGCGACTCCTGGTGGTACGCGTAGAGGTGGTAGGAGTCGACGGGGGCACAGTTGCGGTCGGTCTCGGCGACGCACCAGGAGAGCACGATGCCGTTCTGGCTCTGCACGCGGCCCAGCTTCAGCTGCGGCTGCTGGGGAGGAGAGGTGTGAGCGGCCTCGGGTGGCAGACGTGGAGGGGCCGGGGCTGGCGGGAGCGGGGGCAGGGACTGGGTGGTGGTGGAGGTGGTGGAGGAGGGAGGGGTGGAGGGTGAGCTGCCGAGACGTGATTTAGAAGGAGAGTCCTGTGGAAACAGAAGGGGTGTGGGGTGAGTGGGAGAGATTTAATATTGTGTACACATGATGATGACAGTTTAATATAGCCACACAGCCACAATTCAATTGCAACAAATAGCAATATGTGCAATGCATTTTCACCTGTCTACCATCAGATATTGCACGTATTTATAAACAATTTTTTTATCTATTTATTTATGTATGTATGTATGTATCTTTGCTTCAGAATTGAAGCTCAGTTCAGACCAGATTTTAGATTTTTGTAACGTGGAGAATAATGTTGAAGTTCCTTGACTTACCAGAGGGGGGCGGTGGTGTACTGTGAGCTGAGGCCTCTGGTTGGTCTGAGGAGATGCCCTAGCAGAGTTACCTGAAAAGGTAGATGGGCATCATAACATTTACCATCTCATTCAACAACTCCACTTCTAAACAGAGGAGAAAAAGCATGCTTTTTTTTCTTACAGTTGCAAACATCATCAGAACTCACTGTATGCTTCAAATGGACTTGATTGCTCGGTGCACACTGTATGTTCAATTTAGCAAGATAGATTACGAAACTTTTGGACATGCTAGAAAAACAAATCAAATCTGACTGGATAATATTAATTGTTTCATCTTCATAATAAAATGCAATAAGTCACAATCAAAATTCTGAGACACTGTGTCCTTCACAAACATATTAGTCGATAATCAAAAGAAGTCAAAAGACTATATTAAATAATCGACAACTAGTTGACTAATCGATGCAGTAGTACAAAACACAACAAAGGAGCGGGAAGGTGAAGAGAGAAAGAGAGAGAGGGGGAAAAAAAGACAGGGTGAGGGAGGAGAGGGAGGGGTAGGGAACACACCAGTGGAGGAGATGAGAGGCGGAGGAGGCCTACTTGGACGTTGGTTGGGAGGAACGGTCGGAACAGTAGCCTTTTTTAGGCCAGTCACTGTGGAGAGGAACGGAGAAACTATATCAAATCAGGGTATAGATAATGTGAGTATGACAGTATTTTGGTACAGCCATTCTTCAAAGCGATTCAAATAAATAAGTCAAAGCATCCTTCAGAAGAAAAAGAAGTTGGTCTTTACCTAGCACATCGTCATCATCCTCAGTCAGATCAATCACGGAACCTGCAGCTTTCGCAGGCTACAGCAGAGAGAGAGAGAGAGAGAGAAGAGAAAGAGAGAGATATTTGGGAAAGCCAAAATATGAATAAAAGTGAACGTTAGGCAAGGACAGATTACACGCAAAGCTGACAGGTGTGCTGAATGTTGGCAGGTGACAAGCAACTACCCATAAATATTCACAGAGGTGTGGACTTCAAAGCGGAAGTTATTCATTTAGTTATTTATTTACCTGGGCAGCAGGTTTGGGTGCTGTGCTGCTTGATGCTTGATTGTCTGTGGAGAACAAAGACAATGGGGCCTTACTAAGATTAAAATAACTGACAAAGTGACAGCAATTTTTTTTTTTTTTTTTGGAATCCACATTTAACACATTTGTTTTTATTTGTTTTTAAAGCTTTTATGAACATATCATGAGCCAGAGAGCTCAGGATTTCTCTTTCTTTGACACACAGACGCGCACACACACACTTTCCTTTTTCCTCACCTGTCTTTGAGGCCATGGCACTAGCTGACGGTGTGGTTGCAGCAGCAGCACCTGTCGCAGCGGGAACACTGGTAGCTGGGTTGGCCGAAGAGGATGTAGCCACTCCCACAACTGCAGCAGCGCTCTGTGTGGGCGCACGGCCTGTCGTCACGGAACCAACTCCTCCGACCCCGCCGCTCGGGTGCACGGCTCGTGCCAGCGTCACGGGAGTCCCAGCGGCTGCTGCCACGGCAACGGCTGTGGAGGTAGAAGCCACCGCAGGTGAGGCAGACACGGCGGCCAACGCGGACGGCACCACCTGGGTGGTGGCGGCGCCCGGGGTTGTGGCCGCGGTAGCGGCCGTGGCAGTCATAGCTGCCTTGGGCTGCAGGATGTAGGCAGTGGTGGTTTTGGCGTTGGTCAGCGTGCTGGTGACCGTTGCCAAGGAGGAGACGGGGATCATGGCCCCGCCCGCGACAATGAGAAGCGGTTGGAGAGACGTGCCGGTCCCGCTACTCGCCGGCGTTGTCTTGAGCAGCAGCGTCTGCGCCTGGCCCGCTGCCGCGGGCTGGACCGCACCCTGGGTCACCTGGGCCGCCTGCACCTGGACCTGCGGGAGTGCGGTGGTGGCAGAGGTGGTGGCGTTGGTGGTGGCGACCGTGGCAGTGCTGGGTGTGGTGGTGGAGAGAATCTGGAGCACGGGGGCCGGGGCAGCGGGCGATACCAGCGGAGACGAGGTGGCGGGGGTGGCGGGTGTTGAGAGCGGCTTTGGCTGGACCGGGGATGCTGGGTGGGGGGTGGTGGTGTAGGGAGAGGAAAACAAAGATTAAAATTTTGGAATACAGATTAAAAATTTTAGAATACAAATTTTTGATTTTTTTTGCTTGGACACATCCAGTAATGTTTACTAATGCTTCTGAGAATAAGCTCGTCAGACTTAACGCTCTCTGACGCTGCATTTTCCACCTGTGATTGAGGGTCTTACCTGTGGAGAGAGGCGCCACTGTTGTTGGGCTCTGACTATTTCGCTTCTCGTTTATCAGTGCACGAACAGTTCTGTGAAGATGAAGAGATAGAGAGAGAGAGAGAGAGAGAAAATCAAACACCATTTTCAAAACAAGGTCCATAATCAGACGAAGGAAATGAAGACAACACAAAGGCCGCGTTTACATAAAGTGATCCAAATCCAATTTTTTGCTCACGTGGCACAGTTCCGATCTGTGGCGTGACAGTTGAAACAGTAAAAAAAACCCCACTTGGATTCTGATCTCCTCATATCGGATCTGTTGCAACAAACACATCAGATATTCCCTACTGATGCGATTCTTACGTGATCATTTAACATGCGCGTATGAGGGAGAAAGCAGCATTTATGTAATAGGCATACAATGATCAGAGTATTTAAATGCATCTATATTGGATTAAAAATAGGTGTAAACATGCAAAAACTGGAATTGGACATGTCCGATATGCAGTGTAAACGCGGCCAAGGAGTGTATGTTCCCCAAATAAAAGTCCAATGCAGCAGTCGTGTAAGGTAGCATACCTATTGGGTGTGACAGCAACAGCAGTAGCAGCGTTCACTTGGGGCGCTGCCTTTTTGAGCGACTGAAAAGAAAAAAGCATGGATGTCAATTGGATTTTATCACTTCAACATTTTTGATTATCAATAAAACATAAATCTTTCATGAGCAAATAAGGATTTTCTCCTGTACTCCCTCCATCCCAATCCACCCCCCGACCCTGCAAAACTGCACCAGTTTGCTGAAATGTGCAGTACACGTGGAATCAGACAAGAAAAGTTAGCGCTGCGTGTGAAAGTGTGAAAAACACTGAAAAACTTTAGACCTTAGAAAAAAGGTCTGCAGTATCAACTTTATAAAAATGTCTACTGAAATATCTTCTTTATAAAACTGTTGCCTTTTAATTCTCAGGCAAAACAAGATAATAA
Organism: Tenualosa ilisha; assembly: GCA_015244755.2. Lineage (NCBI taxonomy): Eukaryota > Metazoa > Chordata > Actinopteri > Clupeiformes > Clupeidae > Tenualosa > Tenualosa ilisha. The sequence goes on from PYXC01000272.1 coordinate 39,054, forward strand.
AATGCACTTGACTGATAAGGTCTACTGCAAAGATTATTCAGCTCACCTCCAGTCAAAAAAAAAAAAAAAAAACATGAGCAAGTCCAATTCTACATCTATTATAAACTACCTGACCATGTCTAGATGAAAAAGAGGGCAGGGTTAGGGTTTTATTTGTTTGTTTTTATATAATGCAGTCTTATTAGCGCACTCTGAGATTATTAAGGCCAATTACTTTTTTCCATGGATGTCATTGACAAGCATTTATTCATGGATGCATTTGTTTGAGGAATTTTTGACCAAAAAAAAACTACATTACAGACCTGAGCTACTTTTTACTTTCAGTTTTTACTTTATTAGTTAATACTGAGTGTCACATGCTAGGCTGTGTTTTTTTTTAAATGCAAACATTTATATTGGTCAAAAAAAGCCAACAATATCCCGATGAAAAACTTAAATATAGCCATACTGAACATCTTTTCTTTTGATCATGTTTACTCGGATTATGATGATCGCTGGGTTTTAAAGGGGTCTTAGGGGACACATTTTTGACTGGCTAAAGAGGCATTTATTGGTTACGGCTGCATATCATTTAGCCATAGCTGTGTTGCATTCAAGATTAGCTGCATCTAAATGTATCAGGCCATTCACTCACCTCCTGGACCTTTTTACTGTTCTCTGATGCTTGGTTAGCAGCTCCAAATTTCTTGACTAGTCGGGCGATACGGGCCTAGAAAATTGGGTAAAGACAAAAGATTACAAAATAAGTGAGACTTTTTAAAGACGTTTCGACATACTGACAACTGTAACCTCACTCTAAAACCCTAAAATCACCTGTTCATTGTTTACACCTGTTATTTAGACCTGCCCATGTGCACCCCTTCATGCCTTTGACTTTACTTGTACACGTCGCACCTGCAGTATGTTGAGTGTGCTCTGGTGTTTGGTGGCACAGTCGATCTTCTCCACACGCTCCTTCAGCTCCTGAAGACTCCGATCAAAAACGGTTAACTCCAATACTCGAAGTCGCTCCTCAACCAGCTTCTGCACCACCTGAAAGAGAGCAAGAGATAGGGAACAAAGGCAAGAGATGGAGGGAGGGAAAGAATGAGGGAGAGAGGATGAAAAGGGAAGCAGAAAGGAAACATGAATTCAAGCCAAGAAAATGTACAGTCCATCTTGCAAACAAGAAAATCTATGCGTTAGGTAACTATATATTTTGTCTGTTCACACACCCACAAAAAACCAAGCAGACCAACATTAACTGTTCTACTATAGCAACATAATACACAACTAGAACAGAACAAATAATTCAACAATTTTAAGAGAATCTTATGTCAACCCCACACAGGTGACAAACAACAGAACAAGATGATAAATCATTGGCACAGGATATCGTCATATAGGCTATGCTTGGAAGCTTGGCGCATAGCCATTTCCGTCACACTGACCTTCTCGAGTTTCAGACGGCTGCCAGCAGTGCCATCAGGAATCTTCAGCTCTAGCTGAGCCTCCACCTCCAGCTCGAGACCCTCGACTCTCGGCCGCTTGCCTCCCCTCTCTCCCCCGGGCGTTGTTCCATCGCCCGCCTTCTCTTTGCTCTTTTCTTCATCCAGAGACAAGGAACGCTTCTTGGTCGAGGATGTGCCGTCTGTGGCTGTTTGAGAGAAGGTAGAAAAATTACAAACCATTAAAATCAAATTGCTGAAACCCCATAGTGGGGTTTCTGCCTCTTCACCCTTAAATATTCTCCATCTTTCTCTCTCTTCCTCCAAACAAACCTTTATTATTATTTCATTGCAATACAGGCTACACAATCCACAAAACAGGCTAAACTTCAAATTAAATCTTGCGGAAGGCTACTTTATGTGGTAGAGAAAATCTAAAAAACCCACCCTCTGTGCCACCATAAAGGCACTCATACTCACACACACACACACACACACACCACACACACACACACACACACACACACCATGGCACCACACTCACTGGCCCAAGGGGTGCCTTTACACACCTGAGGCTGATTCCGTGGGGCTGGACGATCGAGAAGTCTTCCCCTCGCTCTTCTTCTTCGACTTTGACTTGTCTTCCTCCTTTGCAATTTTCTCTGTCTGTTTCTCTTTGTCTGCGTCCGAGTCTACCTCCATCTTTTCTTCTGCCTTCGATTCGTCCTGCTCCAATTTTTTCTCCTCTTTCTCGACCATGCTCTCTTCTTCCTCACTGAGGAAGAGGAAGCCCTCTTTCACTTCCTGGTCGGACCCCTGCGTGGCTGACGCTGCCGGGGAAGACTCCGGAGACGGGGATGACCTTTGGCTCTTTGATGCGGTCTTTTCCGTCTTTCCTCCGGCTTTGCCAGACTCTGCTGTGGCTTTGGTGTTATTCTCTGATGCTGTCTTTTCATTTGAGCTTGTGGTAGGGTTGGCTGATGGAGAGGACTTCTACAAGTTGCAAAGAGAGCACAAAATTACTACAATGGCAGAAACAAAAAAAAAATATTACTGCAACAATTAACAACACAAGACTTTTATGTCCAATCTCAGCAAATAAAACAACCAGGAGAAACCCAATCTATCTTCATTATGTGTTCAAGGACTAATTTTTCCTCAACCGAGTTTGATTCAGTGTTACACAGGCCCCTGTGCAGCCATAACTGTTGCCATTACACAGCTGTAATTGCTCCTTCTGTATGTGATTATTACTGTTTCAATCTGCCAGCCCACTGAACATCAACCTCATCTAAGACTTTGCGCCACTTGTTCATAGGAAACCATTAATGAGACATTTATGAACCCCAGAGCTAGTTAGACCCCTGATGTGGTCCTCTGGAGAAGGTAGAATTTCAGGGTCATTAATTAATTGGTCAATGTGCCATCGTGGGAATACATCCTCATCTCCCCTCCCCTGACATGATCCACTTGTGTTGGGGAGCTCATGTGCACAAAGAGTCCATCCCTCACTTGATTTACCGCTATCTTCAGCACAGTAGCAGCACTGCAGTCACTGTCAGTCGCTGCTGATTCTGTTGCCTAGCCACTGAGTCCATAAACTTGTCAGGACCAATTTTACATACTGAATCCAGAAAGCTGTCAGGACCCTTTTAAGGCACTTATTTGTGCATCTAGAACCCAACTTGTTAGTAATTTTAAGTACAGTTTTAACGACAATAACTTGTAAGTATTCATACTAGGCACCCGCTAGAAATGTGTCCTTTAGGTAACAGAGGGCTGGTTCGGCATGCTGTACAATCGTTTTACTAATAGACTGTATTAGATTAGCCAAAATTGGCTCTTAAGGGCTAGTTGTTAAACCCATGTTGGTACCATCGATCCAGCACTGTTTCATCTACTCCCTCTGACACACTATCCATAATCCGTTCCGCTCCATTTGGCGTGCATCTATGTCCCCTGGTACACACCTTCACCTCCTTCTCCTTGGTTTTGTCCTTCTCTTTCTCGACCTTCTCCTTCTTCTCCTCCTCTTTATCCTTGGAGACGTCTTTGGCCTTTTCTTCCTTCTCGCTCTCCTTCAGGCCGTTTTTGGGACTCAGGGCCGTGGAGCTGGTGGATGGAGATGGGGAGCGGGACAGAGACAGACCCAGGTGTGGAGACGGCGATCCGGAACAGGAGCCGGAACCGGATGCGGATGTGGACGAAGTAATAGGCGAGTTAGAGCGCGACCCATTTAGCGTGGTTAACTTCTCTTTGTCCTTTGCTTTCTCTTTGCCTTGCTCTTTGCTTTTCCCTGGGCCTTTCGCATTATCGTCTGAATGCGTGCCATTCACCATAGGGGTTGATGTCGTCGAGGTGGAGGAAGAGGATGCTGACGAAGATGACGCAGGTGGCGTGGATGAGGAGCTTGACGCCGCCGCCGACAATGTGTTGTGCAGAACTTCCAGCTGCTGCCGATCGCTCGCCTTCATGGTTTTTCGGGCGCGGAAGATTTTCTTTTGCGGCTCCTCTGGAACGGCGACTTCCATTTTTCACCTGAGAGACAACCAAAGAGACAGAGAGAGAGAGAACAAGGAGACAAGAACAAAACAACAAATCACACAAACTTCTACTGGTGAAATGAGCCCTCCAAACAAACCTCTATCAGCTTAAACAGATTAAGTTACTTAAGTTACACTGCTAACAAAGGCTGACGATCAATACTCCTGGGAAGCTAAACTAACAAGGTCAGTAAATGTCAACTTCTGTGCCTGCAGTATCTGATCTCATTCACTAGGGGGCACTACAAAACCTCTGCAGTCACTTTCCCTTTTTTTTGTTTTTTTTGTTTTTTTTTCCCCCAGAACCTTTCTTGGCCTAAAACCAATCTGACCATACTGCTGCAGTTCCGGCCACCCAATTACTTCAAAAAAGCCCTTCTGAAGCACACGAGAGGCCAGGTGTCCAATGCCATCACAACTTACACAACTTTAAAAGGGGAAGAAAACCAACAAAAAACGCTCTAAATCTGCAAAACAACTGAAACACGCAGACAAAGGTTACAGCAAAAGCACAATCACGGACCTGTCCTAACCTACACCTGGCCTTTTTACCTCCTCCCTTGGCTGTTTGAGTGCCAGTCAGTCAGGGAGGGCAGCCTGCGTCAGAGCAGAGTCAGCGTGCTAGTCTGAGGCACACAGACAGACAGCAGCAAGAGGAAACACAGCGCCCTTTGTCTCCTCCCCTTCTAAACCCTCATTGGTTGCTGGCCTAAGCCAATTGGAGAGCCAGGTTGCTAAGGCAGTCTTGTTATTTGCGCCAAAAGGGGGCAGGGATTATGCAATGCTGTCGATATGGCAATATAAAAATTCTGTCTGCGCAGCGCAACACGGAAAGGGGGTGGCCCAATATTTTTCTCTAGGCTGGACCTGGACCAACTAACCTTTAATCTAATAAACAGGTCAACAAATCGTACCACACATTAATATTTATTTTATGAACAAGATGAATTTATCAGTTTTTCATAAATTACACAGCAATGCAGTAGTTAGATACTTATATCTTAGATATAAGCACGATAAGTACATGATGAAGTAATGTGTACAATCAATATGTTCATTTCAATCAAGGCCTAATATTTCTGCCATGCACATTACATAACAAATTGAAAATTCTACCTGAGTGTTCGGATGCTGAGAAAAGAACTGTTCATGGATCAGGCAAGCAGGATTCTGAGTTCTGAAAGAGTAAGGAAGACAGGAAGCAACAACAGTTTAGTTCCAAGGGCTTCTCATCAAAAAATAATTTCAATTATTTACATGGAAACTTACAGCATTGTTCGAAAGTCAAGTTATTAAGTTTAACATTTTTCAAAGAATGATATTAAAAACAAGTTATTAAGTTTAACATTTTTCAAAGAATAATAGTAGTAAAAAGCAACAGGGAAAGTCCAGGATTTCACTGAATAATATAAAAAATATTAAGCCTAGTGTACAAATCAAAACTGGGTGAGATGTTCTTCACCATAATGCAACGACTTCCATCAACAGCTATTTGAGGCCTTTAAAATATGCCAGTCACAGGATATTAAAACATGTACAAGCACCTAAATAAGCACCATTATTCAGTACCAGATATGAGAAATGTGAATTAAGTAAGCTATGATTAATGTAGTGACCAGTGAGATAAAAGAACTCCAAGATATTGCGGCAGTAACAACGTTTGGTTATTATGTTCTATGGTTTCTAGGGGCAACTGCCTCTGACAAAAATGTTATTACTAATATGAGAACACGGATTACATGTCTCACCATTACAGGCTAGTTTCTGGAGATGAATGGCAATAAGATAACACACACACACACACACACACACAGAACAGTTTGAATATCCATGCCTATTCAAACTAGCCTATTCATAGTCCATTGCTATTGCATCATGAAACACCATCAGCCACATACTTTTAGACAGGGTGTACAACAAGAAACTACTTGAATCGGGCGCTCAGTGCGCTTGCAGTACAAAGCAGTACGCTTAGGTCCATTAGTTAGCATTGTGGCAATTGTGTGTACTGTTTGGGTTTCAGACATGAGCCAAACACATCCTTCCTTTTCTTTGATCGACAGTTGCCAAGAGAGGTTCATTTCTGCATCAGGAAAGGGGGTCAAAGGTCGGGCTCTACAACGAAGCAGCTGAACTACTGCTTAGCAGTCTACAGCACTGATACTGCGACGAGTCTACAGTGCTGCCTGCCGTATCCAAACACTTCAGCTCTATGCTGCAGTGTGCACGACTCAGAATTCCTCCATCCTTTTCTTGGTAGGCAGGCGCTATCAATATGCTAATCCTCAGCACACCGCAAAAACACAAGCACACAGAGAATTGATTGGACAACCTAATGGTAGATAAATAGACTCTGCTGTACACAGATACTGATTACTGCATTTTGCACACCCATAAATAAACAATAACCAAATAAGCAGAGGGTGAGGACATCACTCACAGATCTAGGGAGAGAGAGAGAGATGGGGCAGTAAGGCATTTTGCCTACATGATTTACCCCATTCTGTACTATGAAGGGCAGAAGAATCTGCAGTATCTCACTGTTAGTTGTGTGCATCTGCACTGTACCAGCGTTCCACATCGTCGCCCTCGACTACTGACTGCTATCCATCGTCGCCCTTGACTACTGACTACTATTCATCAGGCGTCCCCACCTGATTCCACATGCTAGCTAGTGCCTCAGAAGAGACTGGAAGGGTTTAAATCACACAATGATTTTCTTCACATTTTTGCTGTGTGGGTTCAATGTCTCTGTTATAGGTACTTTGGCAACACAATCTTTTTTCTGCCAATAAAATACATATTCAATTTAACTGAATTGACCGAGTGCTGTATGGCACAGTGGCTGACTACAGACAGAGAGCCCAATTCCAGAGAGGAGGTCCATCCCAGCAGTCAGCTACGAGTTAGGAAATGCTGATATGGAAATGCTTTGGATGCTTGAGTGCAAGTGTTCACTCCACTAGAGGCTGGTGGGGCATAAACTGGAATCACACTTGCTAGGGTTAAATACCCAACTGTACAAAACATAAAAAAATAGTGACATTAATAATCATAAGCCTATCACTAAATCATAGCCTGCTCTAAACTGGAGACATACCCAGACAAAGAATTTGCATTCTTTTTGCTGTATCTGTGCTGCCTACACACCATTAGAGTCAACATTAGTTAGGCCTTTTTTTCCACTTGCTGAACCCTAGTTATTAGTTCACATTCTGCAGAAGCTACAGTTTGCTGAATTAACTCAGCTAATTGACCTCAGTTTCTGTATCTGGCTTTCCCACGGTGTGCAACTGCTACTTAGGCTAGGGCTCAGGGGTAAGTGATGTGACGACCTTGGCAAAGTCTTCTCAGGGGAGCAGCACAAGATTGTGGAAAAATCTGAGGAATCTGATGATCTTATGAAAACTACTGCCAACATACTCATGCGCATAATGAAATACTCCAGGCTCCTAGACATGTCTACTGCTTCATTCTCCATGCAAACTCTTATGTTTTTCTGTAAAAAAAATAAAATAAAATAAATAAATAAATAACGCCTAATGCTTGCTTTGCATGCATTCCCTTTAAAAAGAAGGAACTACCTTATTTTGTTTTGGTTCCTGGTGCCAGGTATTACACTGTGTAGCCAAGACTAGCTATGTACAAGACGGGGCTTTTTCCTTTCTCACTGCCATTCTGCCCATCATGGTTGACTGCTGCCTTGTCAGGGTGTTCCAGCTGTTTCCACCTGCTAGCTAGGACTCTTGGGGGTAGGGTGGATTGAGTGCTGTGGCAGAACATCCACCAGGGAGGAGCAGAATTCTAACAGCCAGTGCATGTTACCAAGGCACATCGGATGATGAAGAAAATACTAGACAGCACATATGTCCCACACATATACTACAGAGCACATATGTCAATACTGGAAATGTTCTCAACATGTTTAAAACAAATCAAATGTGTTTCATTTTCTGGTAAGCTTGAAAAGGCATGCTTTACTGTTGTCGAACTGAATTGAAGATAAAACCAAATCACCAAAAACAAAATCAGAATAAAACAGCATTATTTGAGAGATCCATGGTCGAACCTTTTTGTACAAGACTCTCATTTTGTGGCAGTCTCTAGCGGAATCCATTTTAATTTTATTGCACTCCACTGGCATGCATAGAATTTAAAATAGGAACATAACAACCCCTATCAATTCTGCACAGGCTGCACTGGCTATCACTACATTGCCATGAGAGTTCAATGGTGCTGACCTGTAGCCCACATCTGGCTGTCTACTATAAATAAGCTAAAAAGGGTCCAGTATGTACTACACTATAGCAGGTACTGCATCTGCCAGCAGCGGAGAATAGAACAGAGAAGAGAGAACAGTGATCATGACACACTGAGCATGATTCAACTTATGCTTCACTGGTACTAGGCTATAATGTGTCCTTTTCAGAGAAGCTACTGGGCATTAAACCACAAGATTATCTCTCAGGTGAAATATCCAAGTAATATTTCATGATAAATACTATTTGTTTTCAAAAGGACATCAAATAATAACATATATTGTGTGTAGTTGCACAAACATTTCTTAACCACGGAAGGAAAATAAGGGACAGTGTTAAGATTTTCTGAGAAATCTTAACCAGAAGGGCCCTGAAAAGTCAGGTGGGTTTTTGAGCACAATGAAAATAACTGGGTACAAAGTACTGAAAAACCCTTTACAGTGCATCAAGCTTGCTCTTCAAAACCAGACACTGACCTACTGCTACATTCCTTGACTGGGATTAATTTGACCACATTCCTACTGTTCCGCTGCACTGGACTGCGGGACTATTTCCCGCGTGCTGAATTATTAGTTCAAGTTCCTTCCCCCTCGCCTTCCCCTTCCCCCTCCCTGAGATGTTACGGTTGTGGTGCTGTCTACAGTTTATCTAGCAGCCATCTTAGAAAAACAGTAGAAACAGGCTGGGGCAAACTAGCCTGTGAGGTACTATTTCAACCGTGCGTGACCACACTGGTTATCTTAAAAATACACATATGTTAAATATTTATATTAAAACAAAGTATATTTAATATTATATATATATATATATAAATATATTTAATATATATAAAAAACTTTAATTATATAAACAGCAACAACAACTCAGTGCTCAGCAATAACAATCAGGTGGCATTCCAAGTTTGTGGTTTAGTAAGTTAGGAATTCGTGGTAAACCTCCTAACAAGCTCTGCATATGTTTGTTTGGCTCGCGAATGAAAGCCATAAAATGTTTTTCTACTGAAATATTTACCACTAGTCATAGAAATAAAGCATGGATTGTAATTGTAAACCTTGTTCTTGGAAAACATTAAACCGTCTTACAGAAGAAACAGTGTTACGAGAATCATGAGAAATCTCAAACAGAGTGTGTTTGTTGAAGGAAAAGGAAAAGAAAATTTCCTTCCCCTAGCGAGAGCTTTGCATTGACAATGCATTCCCCCCATGGACATCACATAGCTTGCCCCAGTGTTTGTTGTTTCTCTCCTGTTGTTGTTTTTTTAAACATGGTCTCCTTCATGACAGGCTATGATTAGCCTACTTCGCTCAACAGGACTAGTGTAGTTCCATGGGTGCACTGATCCCATGGTGGTGTGGCGAGTCTCACAAGCTAACAGTGAATATTACCGTCTCCATAGAAACACAAATTGAAGTAAGCTCATACTAAGGTCAGAACAAGAACGACTGCATCCATGGCAACCCATTCAAATAGGTAACACTACACTGTCACTTCTGAGCTAAACAACAGATATGGTAGTCAATGACAACAGAGTAGCTCAGGTAAGCCTCTCGACATCACATACTGCCCAATATCTCATGCAGAACATAATATTGACAGTGATGTTATATTAATGATATTAATTTTAGCCTTCACCATTTTCCACTCACGTATAATCATTGAATCATCTCTCCCAATATCCGGATATCACCATAAACGAGTTTAAACTGTAAACTGTCAGATTATACAAACACATTGCCTTCTATAATACAAGCCTATAATCTACTGTTCAAATCAGCCATTTACCAAACTTAAGGCAAGGCAAGGCAGTTTATTTATATAGCGCATTTCATACACAGTGGCAACTCAGTGTGCTTCACAAATTAAAACAAAAACAAATTAAAAAGTAAAAAAATGCAGCAAATAAAAACAAGCAGTTGAAACAGACAAACATGAACGTAAAATCACAAAATGATGGTCTAAGAAAATTAAATTAATAAATAAATAGAAACAGAATTATAGGGGTAAGTGTCTTAATATTGTTAAAAAAAAGAACTGCAAAAGGCACCTGAGAGCAATTAGTTTATTAACCAGGATTTAGAAATGGAAATGGAGGGGCACTTTTAATACTATCAGGTAATTGGTTCCAGAGTTGTGCCACATAGCTGCTAAAAGCTGCCTCGCCCCACTTGGTGTATATATAAGTACTTGCAACCAATAATTTTCCAGTTATCCTTTAATTCTTTATAAATGTTAGTGCCTGCATAATTTTCCTTTTTTTTATCAATCAGAATGGTATCTTATGAGAAGAAAATTATACTCTCACAGAAAACTACTCATCATATTAAATAATTTTTGCATAATTTGCATAGTTTGTATAATTTGCATAGTTTTTCCCCATCTCTACATCAGGAGGCTTAAAGAGCTGTGGCTTAAAGAAAGGAGAAAGATGCCAATTGGCCCTCAGGGAAGAAGCCTGTATTCTGGTCAGTGTTCATAAGCACCAGCACTACTGCAAACAGGCTGTCCTGCTTAAGATGATCAATGCAGTTTTAAGAAAACAAGTCCTTTTTGATGGCATCATCCCTTGTCTATAAACAGGCAGAAAAATGCCTTGAGGGTTGCCAGCCACACCTTGATAGATACCTTTCCCTTGAGAAGTTTCTTTTTTTGTTGTTGTTATTATATGTTAGCCACCCAATAAAGAACCATGAAATACAGTCAACCCCATCAGTTTGGAGTTTAGTAGCCTATTTTGAACAATGCCTTGCAAGTTTCTCTATGGGTCAACTGTGACAGTATAACTCCCTATACGTAATAAGGACAAAAAAGTAAACGGACCAGTCCACATATAGGCTATTACCTTTGACTATACCTTACTATATTTAGCCTAAATCTTTCCAATTTTTTGTAATTCATGCAGTTACAGAATTCATCTCCACCTCACACAGTGAAAGGAACCTGCAGCACAATTGTATTGATCCCAAACTGAAATTGAACCTAAGAAAGGCAGATACAGAAACATCAGCGAAAGATAGCTAGCAGTACTATTATTGCAACAACCTTTAGAGGTTGTCCTGAGACACACAAACAATGTGGGGGAAGGGAGGTGGTAGAAGCTGGGACTGTACCATTTCAGACAGGGGGAGGTGTGAGTCATGTGCTCTTGTCTATGTAAGAAATCCACACCAGACAAGACTACTAAAATGTGACATGTGGTGTAAAATAAATCCTATGCAAATGAAAGACATTAAGCTGCTTCTTCCAGGATTTAAAAAATGTTGGTAGTATGAATGATTTGTCTCCCACAAATCAGATCAAGGTCATTTATTTTGTGCTACTGTTGATTTCTTGTTTGATACAAACTAGTACAAAAAGTGGTCACTTGAGGTCACCTTTGACCCAACAACCCAGTATTTCCTGTGCAAGTCCGCGCACTAACTGGGCAGCTCACACATGTGCAAAAAAAAGACTTCCCCTCCCCCACTCCAGCACACTCTCACTGAGCACACCGTGTGCAGAGTGGAAAATTACAGAAATGCACACGCAATACCACTGTTGAACTGTAGGGGGCACTTCAGGTTATTTCCGTGTGAGACTTTATACATATGTACCATTTTTAAAGTAACTACCAATCTGTCCTTGTTCGTGCTCAGTGTAAAAAAATCTGCTACTGCCTTTCAATATCAATCACGTCATAAATGGTCAAGGTGGGGGAACAGATCATCAAAAATGATAACATTAGACTTATCCATTGCTTAGGCCTATCTGTTCTGAAAGCAAAATCAAGCTCAGTATTTTCTTTACAGCTAGCAAAGATCCTCTGGCAACTAATTGAACATCCCAGTTAAAATGACTGAGGCACCAAGCCTAAAATAATCACAGTTCTCAAAACAAGCAGCCTGCATCAGGTAGGCTATAGCCTACTACAATTAGTCAAGGCAAAATTTTAGCCAAAGGGAGACTGCTTAGTGCTCGTTCAGGAGACTCGCCCTCAGTCACTGTAACCAGCAACAATGGGCCGAGCTGTTCCTTGATCTACCTATGCCCCTGCAAACTGCCTTTTAGTAAGGCTCACTAAAGCAATAGTCTCCTTAACATCTGCCTACCTATGCCCCTGCAAACTGCCTTTTAGTAAGGCTCACTAAAGCAATAGTCTCCTTAACATCTTCCTACCTATGCCCCTGCAAATTGCCATTTAGTAAGGCTCACTAAAACAATAGTCTCCTTAACATCTGCCTTGGAACAGGCCTGTTCAAACCTGCATGTTCCTCTCTATGGTCTCCTCTCTATTTATGTAGGACTACTAAAATAATATAACAGGACATTATTTCAATTTATTATTGTTATTATTATTATTCTGACTGTTGGTTTTAATTGATCGTAAATGTATTCAAAATGTGTTCAGTAGATTACTTAATTTAAAAGCCCCCATGGGACACCATACCTACAATCAGAGTAGAGGAGACTGACACAGGTACAGGCTACAGACTTGGTTGCCTGGAGAAGAAGCTTAGGTTACATTATACTTGCTTCTGCTGACTGTTATGGGCTAAGGGAGAGAACTGCTGATGGAGTGGAGATCAAGTCTCTGTGACTGCAATACTTATCAATTAAAGCTCAGAAAAACAAAAAAATAGTTAAAAACTTCTTTCTTTTTATTTTTTTGTTTGTAGTATGTCAGGATAAAATGTGACAAACTAACTGCCAGAATGTACAGACACACGGGGGAATTCACCAGACTTTGCAACATTAGGAAGGTTCTAGGAGGTTTTAAATTGAACTTGTAATTAAATACTAGTGTTGTTACATCCTTTGCCTGTACTCCACTATTTATCTGTCCCAAATATTTGCATCTTTAAAATTACTAGTTCCAAAAAAAAAAAAAAAAAAAAAATCACTGCTTGACACAACGAAACTGTAGTGCAGAACAATTGAAGTGACCCAAGACTCTTCTTCATCTTAACCTGAGGCAAAACCTAAGAAAGGCAGATACAGAAACATCAGCGAAAGATAGCTAGCTGTACTATTACTGCAACAACCTTTAGAGGTTGTCCAGAGACACACAAACAATGTGGGGGAAGGGAGGTGGTAGAAGCTGGGACTGTACCATTTCAGACAGGGGGAGGTGTGAGTCATGTGCTCCAGTTAATTTATGTAAGTAGGCAATTCATAAAAGTGGTGAGTCTATTCAATGATTATACTAAATGGACCTAATATACTGTAATAAAACACTGAGCTGTCTCCTCTACTGAGTATGTTGGTTTTGCTAAATTCTCCATTTGTCTCCCTCAGAAGAGATCAAGGTCATTTTTTTGATACTGTCAAAAAATGATAATAATGGCCCAAAAAAAAGGGTCACTTGAGGTCACCTTTGACCCAACAACCCAGTATTTCCTGTGCAAGTCAGTGCACTAACTGGGCAGCTCAGCACATGTGCAAAAAAAAGGCTTCCCCTCCCCCACTCCAGCACGCTCTCACTGAACATACAGAGTGGAAAATTACAGAAATGCATGTGCAATACCACTGCTGAACTGTAGGGGGCGTCTGGGGTTATTTCTGTATGAGAAAATACTTGGCATATGTGCAATTTTTAGTGTCTTGTGTCCGTGTTCGCAGTAACAGTGACAGCTACTGCAGTTTCATTTAGTCACATAATGAAATGTCATGGTAAGGGAGCATGGCCTCAAAAATGATATTTTCAGACTTATCAAATAGTTATCCACTCCGAAAGCAAAACCGAGCTCAATGTCTGCTTTTTTTTCTGTGACAGCTAGTAATAATCCAACAGCAACTAATTGAATGCACAGTTAAAATACAAGGACACACAGCCTCCAAAATTATCAAAGCACTGTTTTATTATTGCGTTATATGAGAGACTCTGGGCAGCGTTCTTGAGGCTGAATTACAAACTCAAGAACAAGCAGTTTGCCATCAGGTATTCTCCACACCGATTGCAGAAATTTAAACAAAAAGACTGCTCAGTACTCCTTCAGGACACCCTCACCCTCAGTACCAGGAACAAAGGGCAGAGCTGTTCCTTGATCTACTTATACCCCCGCAGACTACCAGTTAGAAAGGCTAACTAAGAGGAAAGATTCCCCAACATCTGCCTTGGTAAAGGCCTGCTCAGACCTGCAAGTTCCTTCTCTCTTGCCTTCTCTCTATCAAAACTGGACATTACACTATCTGCGGGCTTTAGAAATATTACCACAGTACATTGATATCTTTAATTGTAAATGTTTTTATTACTGATACATTGTGTACTGGGTCAAATTAATATTCATTTTTTAATCAAATTTGTTCTGTCTAGCAGATGACTTTAACCAAAAGGCTCTGTAAAAACACCATACCTATAACTAGAGTGTTTTAACACAGGGAGCAGACCGACTCAGGCAGGCAGACCAGGTTGCCTGGAGAAGAAACCCCAGGCCACATGAGATTTGCTACTACTGACCAGCATCACGGACTAGAGCACATAGCTCATGAGACGTGCGAGATCTTGCCTCTATGATGCTACACTTCAACAATTTAGACTTGTGTATGTGTGTGTGTATGTATATACACACACACACACACACACACACACACACACACACACACACAAGCCTATATACATATTAATTAAACTAAACTACTTAAAAAATATTACTTTAAAATATTACTTTATTTAGACTGCCTTTTATACAGTCCCTAATATGTAGGGTACCAATAGAGAACTGTCCAGTCTACACTGCTGTGACATTAGGAAAGGGGGCAGGATACAGGCCTAGACCTATTTATGAAACTGATGAACTTGTAGTTCAATTCTAGTGTTGGGACCTCATATGGCTAAACCCATACCTATCTGTCCCATACTTTTGTCACTTTTTTGTTACTGTAATCCTGTAACTAAAATCACATTTTGATAGAATGTAGCGTAGAACAGAACTGAACTGACTTGACTCCAAACTGAAACTGAACCTAAGAAAGGCAGATACTGAAACATCAGCGAAAGATAGCTAGCTGTACTATTACTGCAACAACCTTTAGAGGTTGTCCAGAGACACACAAACAATGTGGGGGAAGGGAGGTGGTAGAAGCTGGGACTGTACCATTTCAGACAGGGGGAGGTGTGAGTCATTTGATTTTGATCATTTAGGTAAGAAGGCAATTTTTTCACCTGGCAAGGCTAAGAATAAGAAAGTGAATGAGAAACGTGAACTGAATGTACTCTTCAATGAACAAAGCATTGAACTCTCTCCCTCTCTACTGAAAATGTTGGGTATACAAATTCTGTTTTGTCTTGCTCCTAAAAGATCAAAGCAGTTTATTTGATACTATTAAAAAAATGAACTGGTCCAAAAAGTGGTCACATGAGGTGACCTTTGGCCCAACAACCTGTATTTCCTGTGCAAGTCCGCGCACTAACTGGGCAGCTCAGCAAATGTGCAAAAAAAGGCTTCCCCTCCCCCACTCCAGCACTCTCTCACTGAGCACCCCGTGTGCAGAGTGGAAAATTACAGAAATGCACATGCAATACCACTGCTGAACTCTAGGGGGCAGCTGGGGGTATTTCTGTGTGAAACAACACTTGGCATGTGTCCAATTTTTAGGGTCAATTTGTTCTCTAAGTGCTCAGACTAACAGTTACGGATATTGCCTTGCCCAGTCATATAGTACATATCACATAATCAAATGACTCTCTGGATGTTCCCTATCTTTTCGAACCAAATAATCTCTTGATATTTATACAAGAGCAATATAATATGTTCGGAAAGCAGCACTATGTTGTGACAGCTAGCAAAGATTCAATAAAAACTGATTCAGTACACGGTAAGAATACATATACACAGTGCACTAAAAATAATTCAACACTCAATTACTCAAATAAAGAAGAAACTCAGGGCAAGGCAGGCTGGGCTGCAAAGTTAAAAATAAGCAACCTGCATCAAGTATACTACACATTAGACACATCAAAATATATAGCCGAAGGTAGGCTGCTTAACACTCCTTCAGGGGTGCTCGCTCTCCGTCACTGCAACCAGGAACAAAGGGCAGGGCACCCTGATCACTCTTATCCCAAAAGCTACCTGTATCTAAGGACCACAAGGGAAAAAGTCCCCAAAATCTACCGGAGTAAGACCTGATCTGAGCATGTGTATTCTTTTCCTGACAAATGATGTAGGATTTGTCAAACCAATCAACAGTTGGTGATCATTAGTTACAGATGTTGCCTATACCACTACTGAGCCTTTTGTGATCATTTTGTCTAGTCCAGTAACTCTTGATGGCAGCTGAGCAGTAATGGTTTCTGTAGCAGTTAATAATATGTTGGGATTGAAACTACTCATGACATTTATGATTAAACACATGCGCATGTGCTCACATGCACACACACATACATGCACGCCCGCCACACACACACACACACACACACACACACACACACACACACACACACACACACACACACACACACACACACACACACAAACTATTTCATTCAAATTGAAGATACATGAAATAGAACCATCTCATGTCCTTAAATTGAAGTTCTTAGTGTCTGTGTAATGCAACTAAGGGAGTGATTGTGGCGTCACAATTACAACTTAATCACCATAGTGAATTTTCAGCAGAAAACATAGACAATGATCATAGATGCCATTTTTTTTACAGCTCGTATAGAAAATTCTGAACCTATATTCTACTCTGCTCTATTAGTTTTTTTTCTTATCTTTTTTTAAATTTTAGGGATGATTACAGTACTAAATCTTGAAAGATGTTTTGGCTTTATTAGTTAAAATTGTGTAAGAAACCAACAACCAAACATAAATCTCTTAACTACGGGTTCACTGAAATTCACAGCTGTGTGTGTGTGTGTGTGTGTGTATATGTCTGTGGATGTCCAGCAATTAGCAATCATAATATGGACTCTCACAGCTGTACACACGCACATGCACACTCACTCGCACGCACGCGCACATACACACAACACAAAACCTTTTGTAAAAGTAATAGATTCCTTAGAGTTCATCTGTCTAACCATTGTCAACAGAGCCATCCATCTCTTGGCAATCTGCCCAAAGGATTGTTGTGTTACTGGCTTTTACCCAGAATTTGGAATTGTTGATTGCGTTTATCAGTGATGTGGGGTTATATTCATATTTATTCTAATTATTGGCGGATGAAAAATAAGGCCAAACACAGGAAAGCATTAGTGCAATTATGAAAGGTGTTGCAGTGCTAAATTAAATTTTAGCCACGTTCAATTTCATCACAGGTGACTGGACTGTGGCTGGTGATTGGGTGGTGGATGATTAACAGAACACATTTGTGATTTCTAATTTGTTAAGACTTGTGCATCCATAGATGTATATTTAGACTTGTCTATGTGCATACATATGTGTGTGTGTGTGTGTGTGTGTGTGTGTGTGTGTGTGTAGACACGCTTCTGTGTGTGTGTGTGTGTGTGTGTGTGTGTGTGTGTGTGGTGCAGGCTTGGTACTCCAGATGTTACACTTCCGTATAGCTACCTCAGAAATGCACCTTTGTGGTAAAACGGACTAAAATAGAAGCAGGCCTAACTGAAGAGAAAGTAGAATAGCTAAGCAGGTGCACATGGCACCCACTGTCGGAGGCATGCCAGAGGGTTACCATGTGCCTACCGGGTGAGTTAGGGATATTTCTACAATCAATGATGAGCAGTTTCCAGTGATCTGACACCCTGGAAAGTATCCTACTAACATGAGCACACCAGGAACTGAACATTATCTGTCTCTGGACTGGCAGGTGCAGCTCACATAACAGACTAGACAACGATGATGGTAACAATAAATCCTCTATGCTGTCCTGTATCAACAAAATATTTGTTGGTGCATTTTCTTTACGATAAAATGTGACTGATGAAGGCATAACTTGGTTGCAGAAAAAGGACTTGTGGCATACAGTTTAAGGATGCCTAGACATCTACTAATGTGACTGGTAACTGGACTGGACTGCTGGATTGCTAGACTAGAAGCTGGTAATGTGAAGCCAACTTGATAAATATTATACCTTCAGGGGAATTCAAATATTTAATAATAATAATAATAATAATAATAATAATAATAGCAATAACAACCATAACAACAACAATAAACACAATGCAACTATGTAGCATGAAACAACACTAATTACATTCACAGAAAAATTAAAAAATGTCTGCAGTGCATGTGTTTACACAGCTAGCCAATCAGAAGATTGCACAACTCAAACCGGTTAAGACCGGATTAAACCCGTCTGGATAATGATGCAGGCGCAGTGAGGAAAAGCAAAGCCTCTCTTTCTCCCCCTCACTCTCTGCTACTGCTCCACTACACAAATTAAAATGTCAACATCACTAATAATTCATAATATTTGTATTTGGTTTTGTTTTGTATTTGGTGTTTTTTTTATTGTTATTGTTTACTACACCCACTAACAAAAAGATCCATTTAGCACTTGACATATTCAATACAGATAATATACTACCCTTAGCTAAGGTACATTCTCATTACATTTACTCATTTAAATTAGCCCTCATGGAGTTCACTCACAATAACACAATTTTAAAACATTCTACCAAAATTTTTACTGCAGTAACATAAATGACTATACTGTGCCAGCTACACTTCCACTGGAATTCACAGCAAGTTGATTAGTATCCCCAGAGAGAAGAAGTTATAAATTAGTCTCATCAAATATGAATCTGGTAAAATATCACTGTACGGACAGCAGGGGAACTGAAATTTACTTTTCCTAAGTAACTTACCATCAATCACATTAAGCCTTTTGATTTTATCTAGAGCTAGTCATTTACTTACATAGCAGGAATGTCTTTTTTAAGCATAGTTACATTTTTGTGTGTGGGTGTACTTTTGTTGAGAAATCCAGCATTAGTTTGCATAGCATATCTCACAGAAGCAGACATTACATTGCATGTGCATTAAATGAGACTTGGCATAGATCAGGCTGCAAGAAGACGCAATTGTAAATTCTCGCTGCCCTGTGGGTTAATCTGAAAGGCAGGCGTTATGTTAAAAATCTTGCATGTTGATCCCTTTGCAGCTTAAAACAACAGAAAGGTGTGTCCTGTATGAGTTGAGTTCAGGCAGTTTGAGACACATCTCCACTTGAATCAGCACTGTAAACAACTTCACTAGATGACGCTGAATGCTTGTGGTATGGACTCTTTCAGGAGCATGCATTCTTCAACACATTGGCCCCTCCCCCACGATTTCACCAATATCTGATTCCTATGTTGTGCAGTGCAGTGCAGTTGCTCAAAATGGCCACCAGCTACACTGCTATGCTAATGCTATGCTAGCTGCAGCAGCAGCAGCAGCAGCAGCCAGCAATGTGCTATGAGTCACACAGCAGACGTCTAGAGGAGAGAGACACTGTCTTGGGACAGAGGCAACTGGCAATGACTTGCATGCAGGATCAGTGGTAGACCAAATCTGTTCTCAGTGTCAGGCTCAGTTGTGGGCCCTCTGAATGTGTGGTGTGGTGCACTAGCAAGACAGCTCTTAGGCTACCTTGTGTGCACAGCAGTCTAGCAAACCTCTACAGTTGTGTGGCTCACTCCTCGACATGTAATAATAGGGTCATAAAAACAAGCTGTGGACAGAACAGACTGTTAGTGATTGGGAGCAAATTGTTGTAGTGAAGCTTTAACTGCAATGGATCTTCAAAATATTTAGTCAATCAATAAAGAGGTTTACAACCATCCCCCACTAACTACTGTAGTCAAGGCACTGCCTTCCATGCCTTGAAGAACAGTTTCTAATTGAGACAAACAAACAAAAGCACTAGTCTTCAGGCATTCATCCATGCTGATAAAAGTTTTGCACCACCATTGAAGGTACCACTAAGGTGGCTCTTCCTCAGCAGCATCGACTCGCTGATCCCTGGATAAGGGTCAGCAGTAAGGAACTGGGTCGATGGATCACATCAACTCAATTTAAAAGCTAATTACCCAAACACAGAGTGGGATTAGATTAGGCTTTAAGGAAATATCCCAAGGAAAGATAAGCTTTGTTGACTAATTTCTGTTCCCACCTCTCTCTAACCAGATTATGATAGAGAGGCAAACACAGGAGAAAAGCCCTTTCAAGTTCTTTGTACAAATAAAAGTAAAACAAATATGACAAAATCCATCCAAGATAACCCCAAAACTAACAAGGCCTTGCTCACAAAAATCCTCACTTTTTGTTTTCACACATTTATTGATCTGGGCTAAACTGAATACAACTCTACTGCTGCCAAAGACACATTCAATTTAAGGCCAATTTATATGTACCCCTAATTAACAACACCTGACACATTTCAATAAGGCCTAGATCAAACTTTCTAGAAAGAGCAAGTGCTTATCAAATCAGACCTTACTGCCGTACTAACGGCAATAACTAACATAACACAAACATGACAAATATTTTCTGTGAGAATACTGCCAGAGGACAAGCATAGGACCAAGATTTTATAAATTTCCACAACAGACGTCATATCCGTACCTAATAATAGGTCATATAAACCACTAGTTACAAAATGACTCATCGATGAGTTACTGGGATCTGTCTGCAGGCCATCACATGCCTTACTAAGGCAGAAAACAGGAACATGATGTTCACGCTGCACATGGGCTAGCTATAAACGTAGCGCTAACCACACTGAAGCGCCGCTCACTTAGCTTGACACACAAACTTGCTTACCAGCATTGCACAATATAACTATTATATAACAATATATAATAATTCAATTGAAAGACAAATAATTTCCCGTGCCCCTCCCAACACACACACACAAAGAGAGCATTAAATAGTCAAAATGTTTGATGGATACTAGCCTGAATAACAGTACAGAATTTTCAGCGGTATAGAATTTTTAACATAATTGTTAACCTTAGTCTGTGCAATGTTTTTGTTTTTTTCTAAAAGTGCCCTACCCTGAGACTGCAGTCTTCAAATGTAGTAGGGCAGACCTTGTTGAGAAAGCATGAGAAAATGTGCTGTTTAGCCAACAAGAAAAAGCACAGTTCTGCTGCTAGGAGCGGGGGAGGGTGAGACAGGCTGTAACCAGGCTCTACCAACATTATACGGGGAGAGCCTCTGGTTTGTTACCAAGGTTGTGTTACATGCTAACAGACAAGATAAACCAAACAAAAAAAGGCTCAAATGCCTGAACAGCTTATCTTGTCACATTGTCTGTTCTGTGAGTGTGAGAGATACCAAGAATGAGTAGAGAATGAGAGAGAGTACCACACATGTAAAATGAACTTTTCTGCACCTGTTCTATTTAATCAACTGCACACAAAATATACAACATCTAATGTGACCTCAAACCCCCAAACAAAACCGAATTCTCTTTGCACAGACAAAAACACAAGAAAAATGTCACCACACACAATTGTTCAAATAGGAGTCCCCTCCCCCACATTCTAGTGCAGTCTGTCGAAGCAATGCAAGGCAAGCAGAATGGAAAATTACCTGCCCTAGAACATACCATTGTTGTGTATTCCAGAGGGGTGTGCATGTCACCTCTGAACACCAGGGGGAGCATGGCAGAGTAGCATAACTGCTCTGCTAAGACTAGCATAACTAGCGCATTCAAGGTCACTGTTTTCCATGTTGTCCTTGTTATCTCCTTGTGTGACAAGATAAAACCTTGAAAACCAGTTATGGGAGATGAAACTGAAAATCAGAGGCCCTGCATCTTAGGGCTAGCTAGACAATTTAGCCAGAGGCACGCTCTTAAGACAAAGCAAGCATCACTCTAACAAGTCATCATTTTTTCACACCCATTACCAACAGTTCATTCTTATTGCTTTCTTGTGTTATGCCTTCCTTCAGTGCTGACCAAGAGCAATAATGCCTGCACTACCCTTTCCTCTGCCTCAACATGAGACAAGCCAAAGTAACCACCAGGCTCAATTCACTAAGCTCTCGGCTGATAGATGAGAGCGAGTGTGCAGGAAAGTAATATAAAATGTCTCAGCTAAGTGAACTACTCTTGACTATGTAGCAGACGAGGCTGCACCCAGGGAACCAGCACTCAAAATGGCTCCAGTAGCTGCAGCTCTTATTGTTCACACAGCAATCCTTTGTGCCCAGTTACTGTACTACCACTGTGACTCTCTAGGCCCTTCCTAGTACCAAGACACCTGAATGCATGTGGATCTGTCCAACAGACATAGGCTACAGCTAATTAGAATAGAAATATGTAGGCTGCAGCTGAAACATGCAGGGTTGTGTGCCCTCAAGAAGGACTATTGATGAATGTTATAGCATTACTATCAAACTAATGGTCACAACTATTTTAAAAAAACACACTCAGAATTTCCACATTTTTATGCAAAGGTCAATCTCCCTATGATGATGAATGATGTCATCCTTTGTGTGTCCTAACAGTCTATTGTCCTGAGAAAGAGAAAGAATTTGAACACACAGGAATGTCATGTTGTTAATAGCCTAGTGAGGAAAAATAACTCAGTTGTCCATGTATATTTTGTATGTTGTATGATGTTTTTAAGAGGTATGACTAGACTGTTATCAGACATAAAGACGGTCAGATTAAGTGATTTTAGGAACAAAAATTAGATGGCTGTGATTAATGGATACATGCGTTTTTTTTCCTAAATGCAATCTGAGAAGACTGAACAAAGACTTCACAATAGCTGAATGATTGCATCAGAGTTAAATGTGGTGACGTAACAATGGCTGTGCCGAGTTAATTGTGAGGCTTGTATCCCCGAATGCATACAAGTGTCTTACTCCGTTTCCCTCACTTTTTGTATAGAAGAATCAATGCCCAGGGAGGTACTAACATATGCAACATAGCATAGAAAAATTTGTGTGCAGTTCCTGAACTATTGCCAGTGTTAGGGTAATAAGAGGGGTTACATCCGTTTGTATCAGAAACAAGAGGCCCCAATACATGTGCTTTCATGTGCATGTTCTTTTTTTGAACCCAGCAATGTTTCTAATAGTTGTGCTAGTTTTGCTAGTTCAAATGTACTCCAATATGGCGTCCAAGTCGAACCTTTAATGATCCATTAAAAAACTTTATGCACATTATGCACATAATTTACTCTGTTATTTTTTGCTGTGTTTGTTCTACATAGCAACAGCAAAATCATATTCATCCATGCAGGTGCTTCCCACCGAGTCTTTCCTGCAGCTACACAAAATGGACGCCAGCTCTCCTCTGGCAGACACAGGTATTGCATGGGGCCAGAAGCAAGATGAGTGCCAGAGGAATGCTGCATAGAATTAAGCCCATCACCACACTTGAGACTAGCTGCACTGTGCAACATGCTTCATTGAGGTGAATGCAGTCAACCCTTCATACAGTTCAGTAATTTCTGATACCATAGTGGCAATCACAGCTCTGTCAATCACTAAGCTGCCTTTTTTTTCCTTTAAATAATTTTTTATTGTTTATTATTATTTAGACTAATTAATTTAACTGCTGTATTGTTTACCTATCTTTGCTGTATCAACATGATGAAGGAACAACCTAATAATATGGTTAAGAAAATCTACTACGTCGGGGAGATGGTGTAAGGGGCCCATGTACAATCAGCAAATAAAACCACTCCCTTCAATCACAGACAATCACAGAGTACTTGGATTGATGTTTTGTAAAATTGTGTCCAGCTTGTTTGGTTTCAGCCGCTCAGTTACCACCTGTATTGATGCATGCACAGAGCGGTTTCTTGCAGAAGCTTCCAGGGCTGCTATCAGAAAATTATGCATAAGGCACTGAATAATGTTACACAGGAGAAGGCAATGCTCATTGCTAAGAGATAACACATTCTACACCATACCCATCAGACATGAACTGCATAATGTAGCCAGATGTTTTCTGGGAATTAAGTAGGTATGTAACCTGCTGTATCATTCCTGCACATTAGAAGTATCAGGTGATGAATGGGCATACTAGGATCCAGACTAGGATCCAGTGTAAAACCACTGCTGTGGTTATTTATTTTGTGACAGTTTCTCTAACAACTGCAGTTGTCAGACTGCAAAACAGTGGGGAAAATGACATTTTCATGTTGCAGTTCTCAGGTGGAGGGGCATTAGCTCTGCTGTAATGCTCTGCTGCATTACAATAAGCAAAAATGTTCCTGAGGAATGCATTTGTCTACTCCCGATTAGATTTAAAAAGTAATAAAAAAAAGATCCTATCTGAGGTACGACCTTGAGTTTTAGTTTTTTTTAACTGTGCATAGTTAAAATACAAAATGTAATAAACTGATTCATTTTTGTACTGTGACCAGTGAAAGATTTAGAATTTAGCTGTTTGTTACGTCTTTATTGAAAAGATATCTCTTGTAGGCTAGCCCTGCATTTTTGATTTTGTACTCCAAAATGAAAAAATCCAAATGAAAGTATTTTTATTTATTTAATTTTATTTGTATTGCAGGTTCATACATTACAAAACTATGACTGAAAGTGAATTATGAATGAGAGTGTGTGTAGGTTACCCATCAATTGCCTTCTGTAAGGTTGTAGTGTCATCTGAGGTTTCAGTTCAACCAGTTTGATTTGAGGTCCACAATGTGTCCATTGATCTTCTAGACTCTGTGACCTGTTCAGCATTTTCAAACTACTTGAAACTAATTAACAATGTACCAACTAAATTGTTTAGGGAAGTCCATGCACATTCAAGCATGAAATTTTCTATGCATTATAATTTGGCTACCACTATCTTGAGCAATAAATAGTCATAAAATCTCATTTTGATCATTTAAGTAGTACATCAGATTTGCTTCAAATAATTGCCAGTTCGTTATCAGAATTAATAACAGTGAAAATATTGAATCCCAAGTTTTGGGATTTTCTTAATTCTATTAAGAAAAGGTCAATTTCCTTCTGATGAACTAGTCTATTTTTTATGTTGGTATTATATTGGCTAAATGTGCATTATTAATTATGTACCAGGATCTGCAATAAAGGGGTGAGGGTATTCAACTTTGACACTACACTTACTACAACAGTAGCACAGACGATCCACTTCTATTGGATGGTATCAACATATCTATTACATTACAGACCTCCTCATTTTATCACTGGGATGTTTTTAATGAGTAAAAGCTTATGTAACCAGCAAACATGATCTAAATAAATACTATGTAAATCAACAAACACATTTCCACCATTCTATCACGGAAGGCCAGATTGCATTGACAATGCCCTGACACAGTGATAATGCTTGAACTGGCTACTCATATTTAAAATCCACCAAGTAGGCAATTAACCTAAATGTCTACATAAGGAAAAAAAACTTTTAGCAACTGCTCACTGCCCTCTGCAAGTGCACTACTGTCATATGGCCAAAGGCGGAAATCGTGAATAACTTAACAGAGACGAAGAGGGCATACCATGTGTAAGTGGAAAGCTGGGGGGAGGGGAGCTGTTGGAATGAGTCAGAAGACTAGGACCGTACCATGTCCCAGTCCAGGGGAAGTGAAATTTTATTTTCACTGATGCTGTTTCTGTTGATCTTTGCATGCACAAGCATTAACAATTATGATAACTTCTATTTTTGCATGTTCTTAGAATGTCATCTATTTTAACACTAAGGAGACTTTTAGCTTCAGATCATATAATGGAAACAGCTGATCATTCTCAAAGCATTCTTTCCAAAACCTCTCTCTCAAAAACAAGGAAACACGCCAAAAAAAATACACACTAATGAATCCGCAAAAGCTGAGGGCCACTCCAGCGCACTTAACAGCACAAACAGGACAAACTGTCCTTAGAGCTCCTCCCACCCCTTCCCCCTCCTCCCTCCATCCCCAGTGACGAGCACAGAGAAGACTGAGTGGAAAATTACAGACCAACCAGGAACACTATTCTGACTGTGGGTTGGGTCCAGCACTAGGGGGTGCAATACAAGATTGGCACTAAATCAGCTACCCTAAATGCTAAAAACATAATACTATAGCTTACATGTAAATACCCTACATACATTGATTTGACATAAAATGAGCTTACATTAAAATTATCAGCATCTTTATCAGGCTGTGCTACCTTATTAGTTTTAAGACCTTGTTAGTTTTTGTACTGTGCACTCATGGTCTCCAGAGTATATTTTCTATCTATTCTCTCTAGCTATCACTCTATCAAGCACTTGGAAAAATAAAGACTTAAATTTAGAATCTAGGATATTATTTTGTCTTATGATGTCATAATTCTACCCTTTTTATGACAAAACTAGAATGTCTTATTCCTGTAGGGGGCCCAGCTTGCTGTTACAGAGAGGGAGAGCTGCAGTCCTGCCCATCCCCCTCAGTTCTCATTATGACAAAGCTACAACAACTGAAGCCCAAAATGGCTGCCAGAGTTTATTTTTGTCAAATCCCCCCCCCCCCCCCTAATTTTTTTTATGATAAGAAGAGTGATCAATATCACACTGCAGATTGTTTTGAGAACTTTCTAGACTGGGACTTTTGTCAGCAGAGCTGTGTTGAAATTTTCAGTGTAGAAACTGTCATTGCAAATTGCATGCTACAGATTAAAAGATGAATCAATGCAAGTTTTGAAATTTGTCTAAATCATAAGCCACTATGAATTAAACTTTTTTTAGAGTGTTCAGTCTCAAGGGGTTTAACAACAACAGAATACGGTGAGCTTTGACCACGCATTGAAAGTGCCCCAATGACCTGGTTCAAAGTACTTAAATGTGGTCACAGACTTTGAATTCCATACCAGTGCAGAACTACCATTTTTTTGTGGTTATCCCCATACAGTTGTGGCATCCCATGATATAATTTGAGTCCTAACCACCTAATGTCCTCCTCTGACTGTCCTCATAAGATCTTACAAAGTGTCCTCGTTTACAAGGTCAAAAAAGCAAGCAAAGAGGAAAGCAAAGCTTCTTCTGTGTTCAAGGCCAGTCCTTACAAAGAATGCAACCTGGACAGAGCCAATGGTAGTTCAAAAGAAGGTAAAAAGCTTTTAGTCACACCATGTGCTTTTGAGTCTGTCTACCACAGTACATAATATTTTTTCCCCTGCATGTAAAAGATGTAATATTTCCCCATATGTTATGCTGTATTACTGAATTTTGTTATATCGGCATCCTCACATTTATGGTGTTGTCTACATGAACAGAATTAAAATTGCATAGCCTATTTGTAATCACAATTACATACTTTTAGGAGGCCTTCTGAAAGTAAAGACATTTTGGAAGTATTAGTACAACCAAAACAAACAGAATCACTGAGTATTTTCAGAGTGACTAGGAGTGACATCTCAAACATCCTACATGGATGTTTCTATCCTGACCCTATTTTTAAATATGACAATATTTAATCTTGGCTCACTACTGTTGTCAAGTAGCCTAGACGCTGCAGTGCAAAGGCGGGCCTAAGCAATAACATACACTGGCATAGACTAACTCTCAATGTCACAAGTAAAATATGTTTAGGCCTGTGTACTGTAATGATGTATCATAGGATTTCCCTTCCCCATATAGCTGTCACAGGCACTCAGCTCACTACTAAATTATTATAGGTGTGACCAGTGAAAGATTTAGAATTTATCTTTATTGAAAAGATATCTCTTGTAGGCTAGCCCTGCATTTTTGATTTTGTACTCCAAAATGAAAAAATCCAAATGAAAGTATTTTTATTTATTTAATTTCATTTGTATTGCAGGTTCATACATTACAAAACCATGACTGAAAGTGAAGTGCGAATGAGAGTGTGTGTAGGTCACCCATCAATTCCCTTCTGTAAGGTTGTAGTGTCATCTGAGGTTTCAGTTCAACCAGTTTGATTTGAGGTCCACAATGTGTCCATTGATCTTCTAGACTCTGTGTCCTGTTCAGCATTTTCAAACTACTTGAAACTAATTAACAATGTACCAACTAAATTGTTTAGGGGAGTCCATGCACGTTTAAGCATGAATTTTCTATGCATATTAATTTGGCTACCACTATCTTGAGCAATAAATAGTCATAAAATCTCATTTTGGTCATTTAAGTAATACATCAGATTTGCTTCAAATAATTGCCAGTTCATTATCAGAATTAATAACAGTGAAAATGTTGAGTTCCAAGGTTTGGGATTTTCTTAATTGGTCTATTTTTTATGTTGGTATTATATGGGCTAAATTTGCATTTTTAATTATGTACCAGGATCTGCAATAAAGGGGTGAGGGTATTCAACTTTAACACTACACTTACTACAACAGTAGCACAGATAATCCACTTTATTGGATGGTATCAACATATGTATCACTTTACAGACCTCCTCGTTTTATCACTGGGATGTTTTTAAAGCATAAAAGCTTATGAAAACAGCAAACGTGATCTGAATCAGTGGTTGTCAAACTGGGGTACGAGTACCCCTGGGGGTACTTGGATCAATTCAAGAGGGTACACAAAAAAAAGTCTGTGATTAGATTCTCAGGTCTCACCAACATGAAGTTCAGGTACAGAGTACACGTGGACAAAGATCTTGCACTCAAATTGTCCCCAATACAATGAAATTGCCACTATATGGTAGCCAGTATATCAATATGAGCTCACATTTTGTATATGCAGCAATAATAATTAGAAAAATATTAATTATAATAGCAAGCTGTCTATAGTGCAAGGGGTACGAGGTAGGACATAGAATGTCTCAGGGGGTACATGGCAGGTAAAAGTTTGGGAACCACTGATCTAAATAAATACTATGTAAATCAACAAACACATTTCCACCATTCTATCACGGAAGGCCAGATTGCATTGACAATGCCCTGACACAGTGATAATGCTTGAACTGGCTACTCATATTTAAAATCCACCAAGTAGGCAATTAACCTAAATGTCTACATAAGGAAAAAAAACTTTTAGCAACTGCTCACTGCCCTCTGCAAGTGCACTACTGTCATATGGCCAAAGGCGGAAATCGTGAATAACTTAACAGAGACGAAGAGGGCATACCATGTGTAAGTGGAAGCTGGGGGGAGGGGAGCTGTTGGAATGAGTCAGAAGACTAGGACCGTACCATGTCCCAGTCCAGGGGAAGTGAAATTTTATTTTCACTGATGCTGTTTCTGTTGATCTTTGCATGCACAAGCATTAACAATTATGATAACTTTTATTTTTACGTGTTCTTAGAATGTCATCTATTTTAACACTAAGGAGACTTTTAGCTTCAGGTCATATAATGGAAACAGCTGATCATTCTCAAAGCGTTCTTTCCAAAACCTCTCTCTCAAAAACAAGGAAACACGCAAAAAAAATTACACACTAATGAATCCGCAAGAGCTGAGGGCCACTCCAGCGCACTTAACAGCACAAACAGGACAAACTGTCCTTAGAGCTCCTTGTTAGTTCCTTGCAGGTTGCACTTATGGTCTCCAGAGTATATTCTCTATCTATTCTCTCTAGCTATCACTCTATCAAGCACAATGCAGAATCAGACCTTAAACAGAGCATTTGTTGGGTACTTAATTTAAATAGTGAATGACAAAGAGATTTGGATGTTAATAGGCTTGGGCTTTAGGGTGCTTTGGAAAAAATAAAAACTTAAATTTAGCATCTAAGATATTACTTGGTCTTATGATCATAATCCTGTAATCATAATTCTGCCCTTTTTATGACAAAACTAGAATATTTGTCTTATTCCTGTAGGGGGCCCAGCTTGCTGTTACAGAGAGGGAGAGCTGTAGTCCTGCCCATCCCCCTCAGTTCTCATTATGACAAAGCTACAACTGCTGAAGCTCAAAATGGCTGCCAGAGTTTATTTTTTCTAATCTTTTTGTTTTTGGTAAGAAGAGTGATCAATATTACACTGCAGATTGTTTTGAGAACTGTCTAGACTGGGACTTTTGTCAGCAGAGCTGTGTTGAAATTTTCAGTCAGTGCTACAAACTAAAAGATGAATCAATGCAAGTTTTGAAATTTTTAAAAATCATAAGCCACTATGAATTAAACCTTTTTTTAGAGTGTTCAGTTTCAAGGGTTTTAACAACAGAATACGGTGAGCTTTGACCACACATTGAAAGTGCCCCAATGACCTGGTTCAAAGTACTTAAATGTGGTCACAGACTTTGAATTCCATACCAGTGCAGAACTACCATTTTTTGTGGTTATCCCCATACAGTTGTGGCATCCCATGATATCATTTGAGTCCTAACCACCTAATGTCCGCCTCTGACTTTTCTCATAAGATCTTACAAAGTGTCCTCGTTTACAAGGTCAAAAAAGCAAGCAAAGAGGAAAGCAAAGCTTCTTCTGTGTTCAAGGCCAGTCCTTACAAAGAATGCAACCTGGACAGAGCCAATGGTAGTTCAAAGGAAGGTAACAAGGTTTTAGTCACACCATGTGCTTTTGAGTCTGTCTACCACAGTACATAATATTTTTTCCCCTGCATGTAAAAGATGTAATATTTCCCCATATGTTATGCTGTATTACTGAATTTTGTTATATCGGCATCCTCACATTTATGGTGTTGTCTACATGAACAGAATTAAAATTGCATAGCCTATTTGTAATCACAATTACATACTTTTAGGAGGCCTTCTGAAAGTAAAGACATTTTGGAAAGATTAGTACAACCAAAACAAACAGAATCACTGAGTATTTACCGAGTGACTAGGAGTGACATCTCAAACATCCTACATGGATGTTTCTATCCTGACCCTATTTTTAAATATGACAATATTTAATCTTGGCTCACTACTGTTGTCAAGTAGCCTAGACGCTGCAGTGCAAAGGCGGGCCTAAGCAATAACATACACTGGCATAGACTAACTCTCAATGTCACAAGTAAAATATGTGTAGGCCTGTGTACTGTAATGATGTATCGTAGGATTTCCCTACGATTCCCATATAGCTGTCACAGGCACTAGGCTCACTACTAAATTATTATAATGCAATATGAATGAACTATCAATAGCAAATCCTCAGGGTCAATCAGCTAAGTAGCCTAAATTGTGGTTTAAGTGTTCATAGTCAGCTAGATAATCGCTAATATCAAACCACTACTAGCGTTACTCAACAGAATATCCAGCAACCCAAACCAGCATCAGGAGAATACTGCAGCAAGTACTGCAGTAGTTTTGCCTGATGATGAGATAACATTCTTGTGCTAAGATGGCAATATGAATCAGTGAGCATCCGATGTGTAATTATAGTGGTCATCATGTATGACCACAAATGTATTTTTGCCCAATGAAAACACTCCACATTTCTAAATCTGCTGGCGGCCAATCAGGAAGCTGGGTTGCTGTAACCAGTCTGCGCTGGTTCAAACCTGTTTCAGTAAGAGAGAGGAAGGGGGGGTGGAGGAATCTCTTGCTCGGTTACTCTTATTGACTCTGTAGCTATAGGGGCAGAGTGTGAGCTGTGGTTCTTTATTTTCCACACAGCATTCTAGAGGTTTGCTGATCATTCTAGAACATGACTAGTCAAAACCTCTTGAAGGATTTTGATATTTTAAGCTATGTAATTATGCTATGATGACATAAAAAAGACAACAGTTACTCGTAAGCTATTTTATTTATTTGCTTATCATATCTTATGTCATTCAAATAAAACTCACATTTTTTGTGAGTGTACAGGGTGTGAAATATGGTTTTGTATTGGTCAACAGCTTGTTAGTGCAATAGTGAATAGTATACTCTAGCATGTGGTCAGATGTTAGCACTGTTTGTCTGTGGAAACTACACAGACCGTCACACACACACCTCTGCAGGCCTATTAAAGTGAAGAAACTACCTTCACCATTTGGGAGGGGCCGCTTTAGGTGTTTTTCCTTCCCAGACAGAAAATGTCCGGAGGTTGCTGCACTGAAATCCATCCGAGGTTCCTTTTTCAGAGAACCCACAGTATCATAGTGTCTGCACAGAAGGCACCCAGTATTCCCTGTCTGGATTTAGTTAGCTGCAGAGCCATACTGCAAGGGTAGTCTACAACTCATTCCAATGGGATCTTCATGCACAGCTGAGGAAATTATTCCTAGTCTTTGTTTTCCCTCCCCACCTCTCTGAATAGGTAGGCCTAGCTGGTTACTGAGGACATCTGATACCATATAGGCAAGATTAGCAGTGGTGGTATTTTTTAGTCAGGTTTGAAAACTTGTTCATCATCCTTTTTTTCTTTTTTTAACATTGTTGTGTTGTATGGTATGCAATGGTGTACAATATTCTACCTTTTGTGGCGATTTTTTGATATATTCGATCAGCCTGGTCAGACGTGTTGAATTCTTGATTCTTGACCACCGTATAATGGCACACTTTCCTGATTGCCATGATTCGTAATAGTCAGTATTTAATGTGAGGAGATTTAAAAGCTAAACGACACAACACATTTTTTCGGCTGTTGAACTAAACAGAATTCACCTACAAGTTCCAGTATCCATAGATGTGCACCCATTAAGCTCATTAAATTATTATTGGGGTTTTTTTCACCAGATTTGTAACCTTACACCTATTCCAAAGCAAGTAAATATTACAATACACTATCTTGCCATGTTGCTTGCTTTGTGACCTCATTCTGATTAGCCAGAATCAAAATAGCCAGCTCCCAGACTCCCCCCCCCCCCCTATATATTCAACTTTATACACATTGTTTTGTATTTTGTTCATACTGATTGGACTATTATCCATATTTTTACTTTTCTTTGCGTTCCATTTTACAATAAATCTGTTGTCAAGAGTTAGCACACAGAATGTGTCAACTCACACAGCTAACTTGACCTTCCGACAAATGTGACAAGGACTACAGGTTAAACCCCTCCTTTCTGTCCAGAGGGCAAGCAATCAGCTCTGGGAGTGAGACTTATTTAGGCCTAGTACAGTGCTAGTACTGTAGCAAGTCCACATAAAACAGAGGAGGGAGGGAATGCACACGTGTTAGAGACCAAGCAATGCCAGGGCGAGGCCGTAGAAAAGGAAAACATGCGTGGGGGAGGGGCTGTTGGCCTGGGACTGCACCATTATGTAGGTCACTTTGCCCCGTGTAAACTGTTCAGGAGTGAATACTGATTCATGCTGCAGTCAGAGTAGACTGACTAAATGTGACGTTTCGGCCATGATAAATAAAGCAAGGTAAAGACATTTAAATGTCAGGCAGGCAGATTTTTTTTTCTCTCTCTCTCTCACTCAGTCACTCACTAACTTACACACACACACACACATATTTTCCCTATGCTAAATGCTAACCAAAATGTATACTTTGAACTCAAACCTCTAATCTTTGCAATAGCCTTGAACAGCTATACTCCCCCATCCCCCACTTGCGCGCAGTTTTGCATTGCAGGCATAGGAAGTGGAAAATCACCCACACTTATGGTCAGTACCATAAAGTGGAAGCTCAGGGGGGAGTCAGGGACAATCAGCCTGCTTCTCAGAGGAGACTACAGAAAATAAATCCACATAGTCAACTAGGCCTAATGGATTTAGGCTTCTTGTTAGCTATGACTAGCCATTTGCTAACCTATCAATTATTTTCTCTTAAAATCAACTAGACTTTGTTGTTGACAGAAAGTTTTCATTAAAAACAACCCTGTTGACTCTGGTTTACCAAAGCCCAAGGTTTTGTCCTTGTGCCAAAGATATTTAGCTGTCTACCATTGGGGAGTAAGTATGCTTGTCGATAAGCTAGTCTATAACTACGTCAGAAAATTTAGATGCATTTCCCTCTAAAATTGGCACAGACCGATCTGTTAGTTAACATAATAGATGTCAGTTAATCAGCTTGACAACTAATCAATTAAGCAATTATCTTAATCACTGCAGGCCTAATCAACAACCACATACCCGGAAGTATGTGCGGAAGTGCTCCATTCGTGCAACGTTTAAAAAAAAAAAGTTTTACCAGACTGGTCTAACCTGTTTTTTAGAACACTCTTGCATATGTGTTGGTTTGGGGTAGTTTAAGTCACTTCGACTGCTAGCTTTATGCAACAAGCACCAGCGGGAACTGGATTTTGCACAAGCTATTTTAACATTGTGTCACTGCCTCACAAACCTAAGGTATGGTAGTTAGGTAAAAATCCTTTTATCGATTTTACATAAACCTGTGTTGGTTGGTGTTGTTTGGGTTCCAAACAAAAAAGTAGACTTATTAGCCTAACTTATTAGTCTAAGAAAAAAAAAATCAATAACAATCATAAAAAACTACTCTAAATAAAAAAAATCATAGAAGATCATTAATTAAAAGCACTTCCATAAAAGTCAATTTCTTCATTAAATCCCTTCTCCCCTAATTTTCCTAAATGTTACAGAGAGCTGTCACAAAGTTGAAATGTTAACTGACTTGGCTAAATAGCAATAGCTAGCTACTTACTAGCTAGGTATTCAACATAGCTAGCCTAACTGACTAGCAAGACAGGGTTAACACAAATAAGCACACCTCTCATTGGCAACACGAACCCAACCTAAGTCAAGAAGATGGCAATCCATCAACTGCATCTTTAATTTCCCAAAGATTCACACATTTATAGAACAACAAACCAACATGAACCAGCAATAACTGTAGAGTTAGATATCTTTAATATGACGGATAGCTAACGTCAGTTTGCAGAGTTATGAACTTCAGAAGAAAAGAAAATTTTAGACTAAATCGTTATCTTCTGGAAACATTCAACATTTTAAACTGCAAACAGTCACAGTTTCATGCAGCTATATTCATACAAGGTAACGTTAGCATAACATTAACTTTAAGAAACACGAGTAACGCTTTCGTTACTGTACACTTGGACAGTTAACGACCAATGCTGGCTAGCGAGAAAGAATGGTACTGCCACTTACCGACGACTTTCCTCGATCAGCGGGAAAGCGAATCAACATTCGTTTTTTTGAACTCCAGAGATTTATAATGGCTGGATTTTGTCCAATGCACCTGAGGTGTTTGTTGTTGTATGTTACCGGTGTAACATTAACTCGGTCCACTAAACATCAGATGAGGGTGACAAGACAACGAAAAACCACAACAACACTGTCTCTAGTGGTTCGCGGTGGTTCTCTAGCTGTAACCTACCGCGCGTTCCCTTCTCTTTCCATCAGAACCTCACAAAGCAGAGAAACAGATGGGGGTTGGGCTTCGCGGGACAGCGTAGAAGACGACAGAGGATAAGCACCTCCCACCAGCTGCCGTGGACTACAAATTCTCCAGTTGACAAAGATTTGTCAAGACTAGAACCTTTGGTAGAACATTGAAAATGCCTGTATGTCTGCGATGTTCTGTACGATAAATTTGCAATTGCATTATAATGTTGGATGTTGATGTTTGATAGATGCAGCATTGTAGATACTGAAATATACTGTCTAAACCTGTTTCCTATAGACCGCCTTGATGTTGAAAAACTGGGCCAGTTTCTCCATTAGAATGGACTGCTGCACAATTGGAATGGTGCTAAGAAGAGCTGAGTAGCCTAAAGAAATATGAATGATTCAAATAGTAGTGACATCTCTGTGCTAATTCACCGCCAGCACCTTGCTTGTTTTTTCTTAGTTCTACTAGAATTAGGGGGACACATTTTAAGTCACATTTGTATTAATCCAATGTAACTGTATTTGGGAGTCTTTGCATAACATCTTGGTATAATTAAAGTTCCATTTGCGATTTTCTGTCAATTTGCTATCAGTAAGTGAAGGCTATATGCTAGGTTTTGTGCTCCCTTCCCTCTCTGGTGCACCTCCTGTTCTGTCAACCCGGCCTTTCCCAAACATTTTTGCTCTTTGTCAGACATAAAAATCGCATTGTTACCTACATTTTATAGTATGTCTGCTTTAAAAAAAATGTGTCAGTGGCCCCTTATTCAAAACTGTAGCAATTCAATCACAATAAACAGTCAAAGCATGGTCTATAATGCAGGGCGTGCGCGTGCGCGTGCACACACTCACTCACACACACACACACACACAGGCGGGAGAGAGACAGCAGAGCACTGAGGGGGAGGGGGAGTTATCAGTTCAGGGGGAGGAGTTAAGTGTTTGCGAAATTTGTCTCTTGCAGTAGCTGGAACAATCGCTCTTAACCCTCGAACCACAGACTAGTTCACCAGTTTACATTCAGTAGCACAGTAGAATTTATTATGACATATATTTTAAATAAGAAAGTTAACCAGTGCCCATTACATTTCCATTTTCCCCCAGTTTGAAGGAGTCATTGCTGTAAATATAGAGCTTTGGTGGGGGTTTTTTCTCTTCTCTTTTTTTTCTCTGTTTTTCTTTTCTTTTTATGGATTTAGTGGAATGAGTTTCTCCAGAATGACATAGATTTTTAATCACAGTTGAAGACTGAAATCTGTTAATATTTTTAAAATGTGTAATAGCCCATCTTATCCTTTAAAAATTACAACAGAGAGCGTAGCATAAAATTATCACGTACATAATCATAGCTTATTAACATGAAACATGGAATGATCTGTGTACTTAATTAGTTGGCTACTTTAAATGTATTAATAAGTTTACCATCCCACTTGTTAACCAAGAACATTTATTTCAGCCTATATATGTAGGTACATATTTTGTATTATTATTATGACCTTTTTGTTGCCCTCTGTTAGTCTGCCATTTTGTTTTTGATTGTGTCCTTCCCTCCGTCCTCAACCACTAAAATGTCTACCCTCCCCTGCAGTTACATTAGTGACCTATAGATGGCGCTTGACTATTTAACTCTAAATTGTCCCACATACTTGATAACTAAGAATTATGAAGTGGCGAGCTAAGACTAGCCTAATTGTTTGCTCCTCTGGTGGAAAAACCTGTGGTAGTATGTTGTCTCCACTTGCAACACTTGGACTGAGAGGACACAGGGTAGACATGGTCTGCAACTGCACACTGCTGGTTAGCATGCGGTGGGCGTTGTTTAACCTGTAACTATTGTGTTGTAATAGAAGTATTAACCTTAATATTGGACTGTGCTGGTTCTGTTCTGCCTATTCAGCTACCAGTAGTCCAACTTAAAGGTCAACACTGTGGCAGCACAGAACAGAGGACAGTGTGAAAAAGGAGACATGGCCACAACAAGGTGAGCAGCTAAACGCTAAACGACACTAGGGCAAAATAACCTTGTTGATGAATCTTGAAATGGCCATGTTGTACTACTGAACTACGAAAAAAACAAAGACAGGAGCATATCACGAGAAGAGCAACACCTTCACCAACACAGACAGTGCAGCTGTGGTTGAAAAATAGGCTCCGCCTACTTTCTATGCTGCGCTTCTGCCAAGGCAGCAGAGTGTGAGTGAGTTACACAGAGTGCAGGCAGGCTCTCTGTGAAAGAGAGAGAGAGCGCGAAGAGAGGGAGGGAGGGGGAACGAGACAGTCACAGTCAGAGGCGAACAGACATGTGCAGCTACAGTCAGACCTCGGCTAGCACACTACCTCATGTTTCAAGCATGATGCTTGTCGCTTAGAGGTAATCGAGAAACATGAGAAAACAAAAGCCATTTCACGAAGTCGTCGCGTCACCCGAGATCTCTGCTATAGTTTGCAACACGCTGAATAATACTTTAGTGTTTATGCTCATTTAGACTCCAGTAATGTATGGGTTGGAAGCTTGCAGATTTGTTTGTTAATCCTAACATTTTGACGAAATAACAATGCGTAGTTTATATGCTCCCTGTACTTTCCAGTAAGTCTATTGCACATTTTAATATCCTGTGGCCACATCCACCACGGTAACAAAGAGAAGGTCAAATATGAAGAAATGCCACATCAGGATAAATTTTTAAAATACGTCATAATATTTTAAGGTTTCCTTGTCTGTGCTAAAGGGAATTAACAATCCACTTTTGAGAACATCGCAAAGTGTGTAATTTTAGATAGCCTACACCAGCAAGACGGACAGTCCCAGAGCGCCGATCGATTCCTACGCTTGTTGGGGTTCTGCCGCGTATTTCACTATCCAAGTACTCGACACCATCAAGCGGTCAAAGGAAGTACAATCTGAACGCTACTATGGTAGGATGCCTCCCCCTACTGACCAAATGAGGTGTGTGTGTGTTTCAGTGTGTTTCAGTAGGTCATCAAAGTAAGATTGATAATTTTTAGGTAGTAGGGTAGTGGTGCTTTGAAATTCGTCGTTGAATATCGCTCGATTTAAATGGAGGATGTACATGTTCTCAAGATTTTTCAGATAGCAATGTGTATTAAAATCAAAATCAAAAAGCTCTACCACTCTCCCATCGGCCCAGCAAAATTACATTTTTGCACACTGAGTCTGTCACATTTTCCATTCCTCTGGATCTGATCTGCTTGTTTATTTTTTTAATTTGTAGGCAAGGCCTACGAATGACTTCATATGGCTGGTTTGTTTTGTGTGTATGATTTTTATTACCAATAAAGAGTCATTACTTATGCTATAGGCACAAAAAAATCTCTCCTCTCTTGTTCACTGTGCCTCACGGTTCTATTCACCACCAGTGGAGCCCACCCCACTCTTTGACAACCCCCTCAGCCTACAGAGACATGGAGGGGCCACAAACAGGCTTGCTCACACTAATGCTTGGGCCCATAGTGATTGTGTTTGTTATTAATCAACAGACTAACTAAAAATGGTATTTGAAAATGTAGCAGTTTCCCTGCAGTAACTCTGAGGAATCCCTGAGGGTCAAAGTCCCTGTTGAATATCTATGGTGTCTCCTGTAGCCAGTGTGAATGTCAAAAAAGATAAATAAAAACAATTATTAAAGGGGAAAGATGTACATGAAGTACGTAAAAGCTAATTAATAACTAATGGATGATTGTTATTATTATTCATGAGTTTTAAGACAAGATACCAATTAATGTGTTGGTGTTTATTCAGTTTAAAAATAAGTTACAATAAATAGTACATACGGTAATATCAAATAAATAATTAACACTGCAAAAAAGCACTTTAATAGAAACAACAGCATTAATGAGAAGTGATATTAAATCAAAGGAGAGAGATTTACAGCGAGAGACCAGAACAGTCGGAGAGATATGATCAGTGTATTAGCTGGCCATACAGCAGGAATGCATACACCTGAACAATGGTTCAAAAACCATAGTGTGCTCCCAGACTACTCCCATATGAAGTCAGTGTGCTTTGTTGTGCTAGGGACACTGATAATGAATTAATCAGAATAAGCTGAGTTTTGAAAAAAGCAGTACCTATGTACAAGCACACACAAGAGCATTGGCTATACTGATCCAGTCTGGTTTTATGGCATTTAGTTGATCTTCTGTGATTATTCAATTGTGGTTGCAACACAGTCAAGAATGCACGCAACAACTGACACTATTAATGGTGTACAAAAGGGAGCAAAAGACCACAACCAATACACATTCATACACCAATATAAACATACACTCCCCCTCCCAAAACAAACAAAAAAAACATAAACAACTTTTAACACAACATACATCTGGCAAAGAGTTCTGAAATCATACTTGAGATTATTTAGTTAATCAGTTAAAGTGCCCAAAAGTGGTATTCAAATTACTGAGTGTGTATCAAAGTGTCTTTTTCAGTGCAACCTTTAGTAGCAAGGTGGACAGTGGCATGCTCTTGGGTTTGACCTGCAGTATTAATTTGGAATGATTTTTTTTTCCCTTGCTGTGCTGGAAGGTCCATTTGGGCATCATGGCACTAGGTGGGTTGTAAACTTTGTACTTGATGAAGCAAGAAAGGGTTGTTCTCTTGTCCCAACGGCAATACAGCCCTGGCTCTAGACTAAACAGTATGCTATGAACCAGGGGGCAAAACAAAGCTTATTCGTTCAATGGAAACAGAATATGATGATGCTAAATAAATCATGTGAAATTTATATATTCATAAATTTGCCTTGTGTTGGATCAATTAATTAAATAATGATGATCTTAAAATCAACTTGTCCTTTCTTCTTTCTCTTTTTTTTGGTTTTTCAGGACAGGGGAGTACACTATTGTGAGTTTCTGAGGCGACTGAGGTGGGACAACAGGAAGTGAGTGGCCAGAACACACACTCACTTTCCCATGGAAAAGAAAATTTCAGGCAAAACGTGAGCACAACAACGAGCTCCCTTCAAACATGCAGTGATCACATGGCACGACACGAAAAATATTTTTTAGCTAGCAAAGAAAAACAAAATATTTTCTCTCTTGGCTTTATTTCTCTCTCTCTCTCTCTCTCTTTCTCTCTCTCTTTGTCATTCTCTCCATTCTCTTCCTCTTCCCACCATTTCTCTCTCTTTTGTTAATTCGTGCATGTGGTTTAAAGGTTGCTTTCCTGTGTGTCCGCTGCCGTAGAAATGGGGTGGAGGCCACCGTTGTCATTGAGGCGTTTGGCACGGTATGTCTCATAGTGAATATTGTGGGTCACCTCTTTCAGGTCCTGGAGGTGAGACCTGTTCCATTACAAAGAAAGCATGGTGAAAAATTAAGAGAAACAGCTAGCTAACAAGTACAACAACAACAAAATACTACGTACAACAAAATATTTCTTCAAAATGAAAGACTTTGGACTGGTAAACACCAATACATCTACATCCAAAAACACAATGGGCACTAATTAGTTCTCACATGAATACAAAAATAAGAAAAAAATCAGTTGAAGAATTAGTAATGTTTAATTTGGCAGGATCCCTGGCTAGTAAGACATGTTTTTCTTACAAGATTGACATTGGTAAAACCTATATTAAACAGAGTTCAGAAACACTCAAAATCTGTTCTTTTTTATTAAAACTATGAGAAAATCCCTTCATTTGCACAGTTGGTAAGCTGCCTGACATCTCAATGCTTTCTGGGTAAAAAGGGACATCACCTGGTTGATATTAATGGTGTATATGTGCAGTAATAGCTTGATTGCTGCACTTTGATAGGAACTTGGTTAGATTCAACCAGGTGATGTCACTTTTTACAACAATGCCAGTTTATGGGTGAAAGGATTTTCTAAACTTTTGATAAAATCAAAAACATTTTGAGTGTTTTTAAATCATGTTTATGTAGCTCACGCTAACGTCAATCATGTCCTAGTAACCAGGGATCCCTTTAACCCTACAGTAACATGACAGAGATGGTGAGTTTATTTTCTATGATTTTTAGAGGTTTCATGCCAAAATGTCACTAAAACATAAATTTGTTGCTAAAACAAATGTATATGCTGACGACTTTCTTACATGCAATTCCACTAATGCTTGTGTGTAATGTTGGTCATTGTGGTATAACATTAGCAAAATGTTTTGCCTATTAGTTAGTTAGTGTGTGTCGATATTAATACGAGTCTATCTAGCACATTTAAGCTGAGGTGGTGAAGTGGCTTCCTTGTTTGTGTTAGAAAGTAAGTAATCACTCACCTGATGATGAAATCTCGGAGTAGAGAGAACTCGCAGTGGTTCAGGTTTTCAACTGGAGAGAGAGAGAGAGAGACAGAGAGAGAAAGAAAGAGTGAGAGAGCACAAGTTAGCTAACATCTCTAACTTTGTTTCAAATCATTCAAATTATGTACGTACCACACTTGTCAAATTACTCTCCTCTCCTTCTGTACTCCAGGAGCGTGAATACACCTTGTAGATTGGCTAGAGTCAACATACTGGTCCAAGCTAAATTACTTTCCCATTTTGCTGCACCTACACTAACAATCCAGACTGAAACCAAAACAAAC
Source organism: Tenualosa ilisha (assembly GCA_015244755.2). NCBI lineage: Eukaryota > Metazoa > Chordata > Actinopteri > Clupeiformes > Clupeidae > Tenualosa > Tenualosa ilisha. The sequence goes on from PYXC01000272.1 coordinate 80,814, forward strand.
CGGGACAAATTGTGCGAATAATTGTGCTTGATAATACATTGCAAAACAGTTTATGATAAACAAGGATTTCCATTACATCTTTAAGTACATCGCACTGATTGGTTGAACTGGTTGCAGCCAGTAAGTAAGAAAGAAACTGAGCCGATATGCCTCCGTACATTTGAATGGCAGGTAGACACAGGAGCAGTTATTGGGCCAACAGTATAGAGAAATTTCTTCAGATGTGAATTCTAGGTACTGACTCCTCTCACTGACTGGGTAATCTAGTACAAACATTTAAACCAATCACAGAGTGTCTGAATGAGCAGCTGATCCAGTTGAAAGTGAGGGTGTGTGTGTGAGTCTGTGTCTGAGGTATGTTTGAATGGCAGGCACAGGAGACGAGCAGTTGGGAGAGGAAACGGCAGCGAGGAAACATCTCTTTGGGTCTATGCTGCGAGATTGGATCTGAAACCAAGTCAAGCGAAAGGCCCATGGTACCAGTCATCCGTAAAAATTGCGCCTGCTGCCTAGTCTCTTCCCTCTTTCTGTCTCTCTCTCTCTCTCTCACACACACACACACACAAACACACAGTCACACTCTTACACACATATACACACACAAGGTCAGAACCCCTGACCAAGCTTTAAGGCCAACTGATGGGCATAACCTGCTGTCTCTCCACAGTGTAGATAACGGTAGAACCTGAGCTTGAACCTTTAGGACAGGCCACACATACACACACACATACACAAACCCTTCCCCTGCTGAAGACATACTCAAACAGACAAACTGTGTGACATGCCTATTGTCTGCCACTGTAATGCCTCCAACAAGCTCAAATCCTTTAGCTTAACATTAGTACTGCTGTGTATTAACATTTAATAACATTTATTAATATTTAATAACATTAGTTATTTATTTTATTACAAATTAATCATGCAGATGCATATGTCACACTACCCGCCAGCGCCCTCCTCATTTACACACCACAAGGGCGTTTTGTTTTGTTTGCCGGTGTTTCAGCAGCCCACTGGAGGTACTTTTAGCAACATGCTGGTCCACTGTATACACATGAATTTAGACATCGTTTTGAATTCAGTGGTAGGATTTCCCAATTGTACTCTGCCAATCTTTCAAAAATGTTTTAAATTCAGCACTTTGTCAGCAGGCAGTAATTAGGATGAGAAGTTTGCTTGTTAACAGAACATAAACTGACTGCCCAGACACCTTGTAAATAGTTCTGATATATGTATTTTTTTGTAACAACAAGGCTGTTGCAATATGCAGTGTCTCTTTTAACAGTTATTTAAAAAAAATGAAAGCATGACAAAGAAATTCACTAGACTCGACTGGATGCAGAGCCATAACAGAAAAATGACAGCGACAAGGCAACGAGTGCCGTTTGAGCTGAGTCAACGCAAAACCATAAATCAGCCAGACAGCTCTGACCGGGAATCAAAGACTTTCTCTCCCAATACAAGCCACAGAACACAAGCAGCATAATGACAGTTGTAGCGACATTATGGCATTCAAAATCATGTGGTCGTTCACCCCTGGGCACCCCTGTTAAAGACAGCCTATGGCAACTACATTTGCATCATGTAGTCCTCATGCAACATCAGTGCCATACTACACAAGACAATTAAATGTCAATATCAACGGCGTACAATATCAACTCCATACTACATAATATACTTCACTAATCCTGTCATGCAAACACAATACACACCAACGCCCCCTGCTGGACAGAATGCAGATGCACTACACATTGACACCATACAATACAAGACAGTAAAGCCTTAAATCATTCAGTATGCACTGAAGACAAGCTTTTCAAGACAATATATAGACTACTAAAGTAGTAATGACACAGCCTAATACCATGCAACAGCACAGTAATTAAAGTGGCCCATCTGTCCATCTTCACAATGACAATGGCACTGGACAGAGATGACATGCATTAGCAGAGCTTGGATGATTTGATTAGGTTTAATTAACCTCAGGGTCAGTGAGTCACCAACCATTTTGAAAAACATGTTCTGGGTGGCAGGGTGTGCTACTCACAGCGATGAAGGTGCAGAAGGAGTACCAAGTGCCCTAAAGGTCTTGGCTTGAATATGACTTCTGCAATACATTACTCAAAGCACGACTCAGTAATTTACACAACATAGTTTTTGGACCTTCTTTCAATGTAACATCTATTCTCTCTTTCTCTCTCTCTCTCTCTCTCTATACTTCACTCTCTTTCTCTGTGGCTTCTTGCTAGCCTCTATCAGATTACAAATTGTCGCTGGATACAACCACACAAACGCAGACACTGGGAGCACTGTCACACACACACACACACACACACACACACATGCAGACACACACACACACAAACACACACACACAGATGTACCCTCAAGCATCAAACCCAATGAGGCCAAGAAGCAGTGATCCTCATATGTGTGGCCAGTTCAGTCTTTGCCAGGAGCTAGTCAACGCACGTCAGTCTCTATTACAGTAACCCCATCATGTGTCTTCATCTCCAGATAATGGACCAGGATACGATTCTTTCAAATGATATTTATACTGACTGGTCATCTCATAGCATCTCTGTTTGACAGAAAGAAACAAGACAGGCCCTATACTTTTGTTACTGTTGTATTACATGGCTGAAGCTGCTAATTATTTTCTTGTAAATCAGTTAATAATTATAATTAATACAATTAAGAAATCTACATGCTTACTCTCTTAGCAACACAATCTTAGCTACTACATAAATGGTGGCACGAAAAAGAGTTTCTGTTTTTTCAAGATTTTTGAGTGCGAATATGGCGGCATGCAATAGTGCATATATATAGCATATATTAGCTATATATAAATATAGCTAACCAAAACGCAGGGTTAGGACCTCACTGTATTTATAGCTCGGTAGCTAAACGATGGTAGAATGTATGCGGTCCATCTGTGCCGTTGCTATGGTGAGCAGGCTGGCTGTGTGTTAGCCTGGGGAAGTGCTGACTGTATCCAGTCTTCATGCTTACAGTCTGGTGAAGCTCAGTATAAAGAAGAAGTCAGTAGGCCAAAATATCTGTAACTGTATCTGCCAATTGGTGAGCTGTTACAAAGCCAGTTAAGCTTTAGAGCAGGGCAACCACACAGTGGGTCTCCTGCCTACAGCATTTACTCCGAGTCTGAGTTTTTTATTCAGCAGAGTACTGCCAATTCTCTGTCTGCTCCACACATCTAAATTACCACAGTGGTGCGCAGTGCAGTAGACCAAGACCACAACTGTTCATCACCATAGAGGGCAAAGTACATTTGTATTGCTCTTACAGTTCATTATATATATATATACATATATATAGCTAACCAAAGCACAGGGCTATGACCTTGCTGCATTTATAGCTCTGTAGCTAAACAATGGTAGGATGTATGAGATGTGTATAAATCTCACACAGCAATCAGCATGGTTACAGCAATCAGACTGAAAAATCTCTCTGTGGCCTGTTGGCTTTGTTTCTATCTGATAGCTCACTGATAAAACAAGACTATGTGTAAATGAGGGTTTCTTCTGCGAGTGAGGAACTTGCACCTGCACACACACACACACACACACACACACACACACACACACCGAAGGCTTCCTGTGGGTATAGTGCACACACCTTCTACAATGCCCCATGCTGTTTTCCGTCCCAGGACCCGCTTGCCATTGACCTGGTACTCCTTATCGCTGCCCACCACTGCAAAGGGCATGACCTCCTGTGGGAGAGGGGGAGGGAGAGAGAAGAAAGAAAGAAAGAAAAAAGAAAGATAGAATGAGCAAGACTTGAACTTTTAAAAGCTTGATTTAAGAAGACAGCGAGTGAACTTAATGAGACACATTTTATCACTGGACACTGTTTGAAAGGGCATGCCTCCCTGCCAGAAAGTCAAAGATGAAACCTGACTTAGAGAGAGAGAGAGAGTTTAATGAGACATACTTTGATTTATGAGGTCATGGCCCTGTGGAGATGGTTTCATGTACAATGTGATGAAGGAAGAGACAGAAGGAAAGAACAGAGCAAGAAAAGGAGGGAGAGAGCGACGGACAAGGGAAAGACAGCCGGAAAAACATACCAGCGAGAGGGGTAAAAAAGAGTGAAAAAATAATACAGAGAAGGAGAGCGAGAGAGAGGAAGGCTGAGAAAACAAGATGTAAAAGCAAGTGGTGAAGAAACTGAATTTCCCATGCACATCATCACAGAGCGATGAAGATGAAGTCTGTCTTGACTTGAGAGCTCGGCAGCAGCAGAAGACAGCTCTTACCCGGATCTTGTCGTTGTCACTTTTGTCTTCTATGTCGTCGTCAAACTCCTTCTGAGGATAAAACTCAATCCCGCACACCTCTAGCTCCTTCCTCACCTAGAGTAAATGGATTAAAAAACAATTAATGATCTATTCATTGGTCTGTGCAAGACGGGCTAGAGCAGCAGTAACATCCCTAACTCACATTCTGGTGCCTGGCGATTTGATTCCTGATCCTGCTGCAAGTCTATGTTGCTACTTTTATCATCTAAAAACCTGGCAAATTTTCTGACACCTTCACTCTATGCTCTTTGTGAGTGTCACCTGACATTTTTATATATGTTTGCAGAATTTAGCAGATGCAGACAGTGTTTACAGATTACAGTTACACATCCCAAATTACTTCTTTAACTGACGGAGAAAGAAAAAAATCATTTTATTTAACCTAACACGCTATCATGGCAGTTTCTAAGTCAGTCTGCCATGAGACATGGCTATTACAAACCACTGCTCTGAATGAACAGGCATCTTTTATCTTTTGTGTGGAAATGTCACACGCTGCCCTTAGGCCAGACACAAAGCAGGTCCATTCTTATTCCCTGACTTCTATTGAGAGGTTCCATTGCTTTGTACATTAGAGGATAGATATAACTCATATCCCAGCAAAGAAACAAAGGCTATTGTTACGGGTCATTCACACCTATTGCTGCTGGAGACTGATTTGTTCATATGGCGCCTTATTGGCCAAACTGTTCCACGGTGGTATTGCAAAAGCTAATATGCAAATATGCAAACAGGTACAACATCTGAAACAACACTTCTCTTCTTGTCTAGTTCTCTCGGTTTCTCATTAGCTTACCCTCTGTTTGAACTCAAACTTTTCCTCAGGCGTGAGCGTGTCTGATTTGGCAATAACGGGAATGAGGTTGACCGAGCGACTCAGGTGCTTCATGAACTCAATGTCCAATGGACGCAGCCTGAGAGAGAGAGAGAGAGAGAGAGAGAGAGAGAGAGAGAGCGAGAGAGAGAGAGAACTGATCATGAGGATTACAATATGAGAGCACAGCTTACTGCAGACATGGCCTAAACCTGTCACACTGCTAAGCCTTGAAAATATGGATTAAATATATATATATATATTTTCAAATTCAGTCTAAACAGAGAGAGGCAGATAGAGAAGTGTGTGAGTGTGTATGTGTGTGTGTATGAGTGGGTGCCTGCAAATATTTGTTAACCTTGCATTAACTAATGAATCCGTTATGACATACGTTGTGTGTGTGTGTGTTTGCATGTCTGCCTGTCTTGCTGAACAACAGCTTTCTAAGTAAAAAACTTTTAACCTCTTAACCACTTTTAACTACCCTTTTAACCACTCATGGTCCAACATTGTCCAAACATTGTTTAAACTTGCACAACATGACGCATGATGGAGCTCTGCCAGTGTGAGCCCGGTTACTGAGGGCATACTGTATGTTTAACACTAGCGGTTGAGCATATAGCCGCGGCGGTTGCCACACTGTGGTGACGGCGGCGCGCTCTGACTCACGAGTGGCCTGTGGGGGCGATGAAGTACAGGCAGCAGTGCACACGCGTGTCAGGGATCCGCTTCTTGCGGGCAATGTTCACCTCCTCCTTTAGGTACTTTTCGTACTGTTCGTTGATGAACTTCGAGATGGGCTCCCAGCTTTGGAATAAGAGAGGAAAGAAAATCAAAAAGAACTGATATTTTATGTTTTATGTTTGCCTGTTTATATAAAATGGAATGTGTACATTAATTAATGACTGATTTACTGCTAATGTTAATGTACCAGATTTAGCCATAGAGGCTAGTATTTGTCTGTAGAGTCAAAATATACACCAAGCCACACAGGAGTCAAATGAAAGCCAAAAAGAGTCAAAATCATTAAATGACTCATAAACTCACAAATAAGAGTCGAGAAAAAGCTGGCGATTCACAATGTAAAGCCGATCAAAGCAAATCTGGTCATTTGAGGGTTTTAAGTGCCTGCTCCACTGGGTTGGTGTTTAAGGAGATAATTCCCTTACTTTTAACACCCCACCAACCCATGCAAAATTAATAACTAAAAACCGAAAAAGCTTAGCGACTAAGCCAGCCGCTAGTGGAAATCAACCAGCCCCTTGCACACTCACCAGTTGTTGTTATTGATCTGGTCCCCGAAGCCTGGTGTGTCTGTGATGGTCAGTTTCATCTTAACGCCTCCTTCTTCAATGACTGAAACAGACAGAGAGCAGAGTGCAGATCCAACCCGCTCTGGTCAACAAGAGCTGTCTCCTTGCACGCTTTCACAAGCACACAGTTAAGTCAAGGCTCACTCAATAGATTACAGACTGAATCCTAAAGTCCCCTCTAACCGTAAAATCCTCAAAAGCCGAACTGGCATCAATCAGCCAATCACAAAGTCAATTCATGTCAGTTAAGTCTTTGAGGGTTCAGGGCTTAAGCTTAAGGGGGGACACTGGAATTCAGCCACTGCCTTTTCTCTCTTCTCCAGCCAGCTGTTTGTGCTATGTGCTCTGAGACACTGCAACACGAAGGGGCATTGACATAAGGGGGGTCGTTAGAATGATTCTAAAGGCCTTCACTGACAGGGGGCCCCAGAGAACATTTTAAAATTATAATCAATGTTTGGGAGGCCAAAAATTATTTTCTGTCACAGAGCCCGTGGCATGTGTGATGGTCTATTTTATCTTAATGCCCCTCTCAAAGACGTACTTGACATGAATTGACTTTGTGATTGGCTGATTGATGCCAGTTCTACTTTTGAGGGTTCAGGATTTTAGGGATAGAGGGGACTTTAGGATTCACCTAAAGCATTTTTAGCATACCTAAAGCATTGTAGAATTTTTATATTCATTAGTGTTACGCAGCATTCTTTTGCAGTAACAAGAGTTTTACAAGCAGTGTCTTGCAAAGAAATATTCAATTTCTTTAACTTTATACAAGTCACTACCATATTTCCTCTTTGATGCTGTGTTCCCACTGTATTTGACATTAATTCTATATCTTTCCTTTCATTCATTACTCTTAACTTAGCCTGTAAATGCCACTGCATATTGGAGGGCACCGTGTGCACAGGCTGTGACTTTCCCACGGGCGCTATCCCTGTCCTGGGGCACAGAATTTCTCAGTGCCACGTCAGAGAGACAACCAATGTGTGCCAGACCTGACAGTGGAGTACAGAAGACAAGACTCCAGATGGGACCCCTGAAGAGAGACCATGAGGTGTGTGTGTGTTTGTGTGTGTGTGTGTGTGTGTGTGTGTGTGTGTGTCGGCACACACACCCCTGAAGAGAGACCATGGGGTGTACCTATTTCTGTTTCAGTGTGGCTAATGTTGTGCTTTAAACACCATCCTCACAAGTCGCACCTGCACCGCGCACTGGCCTCATCCAGATAACTCACCTAGATAAAGAATGACATGATGGATTAAATTCCCTCGTCTCTCTCTCTCTCTTTCTTCCTTTCTCGCACTTCCATGTCTCTCTCTTTCCTTCTCTGTCTTACAGCACGCACACACACACACAAGCACACAGGAACACACACACACAAACACATACACACTCTTTCTATTTCATACCATACCATGCGACACAGATTTGATCTCCACTGTTTTGGGGATCTTCTCTTCGCGGCCCCACTCGCTGTTCTTCCTGCTAACCTGGGATTTGAAGAGCGTGTTCACTAGCGTGGACTTGCCAAGGCCGCTTTGTCCTGGTGGGACAAACAAGAGAGGGAGAAAGGGAGAGAGAGAGAGAGAGAGAAAGAAAAGAGAGAGAGAGAGAAACAGACTGTGAACCAAAAGACAATAGGAACTCAAGGACGTTAAGTCTGCCATAAATAGCAACTAGGCCATGTTGAAGGACCTTTTAGTAGAGTTGTACCAAACCGACTTTTTTTGTTCTGATACTGATTCCAATACATGGGTTTGGCATATCAGTTGATACCTGATACCGATCCGATATCCCCACTGAATTAGGAGATAGGTATCATCCTGAGAATTTTTTGCCCTACTCTTCTAAATGGGCATTATTTTCCAAGCCAAGACAAATATCAGATTGGTGCATCCCTCCCTTTTAAGATTCTCTTTTCATTTAGTCTGTAACACGCAAGCAATAAACAACTGAATAAATACCTTAATGTATGAAAGAAAGAAACAGAGAGAAAGAGAAGAGAGAGAGAGAGAGAGAGGAGGCAACAGCCTAACGCAATACATTAGAACTGATGAGGAATAGAGATAGGTTGTTTAACAACAAAACCCTGGCTTGTTTTGTCTCACCGACAACCATGATGTTGAAGTCAAAACCTGTCTTCATGGTCTTCTTTCTCATCTGTTCAATGATAGTGTCAATGCCGATGTACCCAAGGAGGGTGGATCCCCCTGACCCCCGCAAGCCGGCCCCTGAGGGCGATGGGGCAGGGTGGGAGGGGACCGGGGGTGGGGCCACATGAGGGGGTTTGGCTGGGACCACTGGCTTGGGTCTCACCTCTGGGGGAGCAATGTCTGTCATGTCTGATCCCATAGACACACACACACACACACACACACACACACACACACACACACACAAAACAAATACAGTCAGAAAATCAGGCTGGCAGGGCAAAAATCGGAGGTGCATGCCAATCTGCTGTCATAAACAGGGAGATATAGCGTGACAGCATGTCAAACTTGATAAACCACCAGAAAATGCAGGAGACAGTGGAGGCTACAAACGAACCAGACCGCATCAAGAGACAATAATAACAACTCCTAATATTAAGGTACTCCACGTACATACTGAACAAATCCATTAAATAAGTAAATTGCATATGATAACACTGAGGGCGTTTCAACTCTGGTTACGATCTGTACAGGCTTACAATTCAGACATTCTGATCCGATTCCGCGGATCATCACACATTTCCCAGCGACCAAAATCTCTGAGTCTAGAACAATCAACGAGATGCTCATTTAACAAGTAACGCACAGCAATTCATTCATTCAATTAAAAATCTTAAGAGATCGTCTAACGGCCAACATGCCGGGCCAGCATGCCCATTTCTTAGCTACTACTTCGTTACGCACAGCTTTGATTGCTAGCATTAAAAAACATAGGCCATCCTACTACAAGCCATAGAGGTCATATAATAGGGTGTAACGTTTGATTGTATCGGCCATAATGCAAATTGCCTAGCGAAACAAGTCAGAGCTCTCCCTCTTTCAAATGCTTTTCAGTCAAAACCCATTGTCCCCACGTACAGCGAACAAGGTGGATGATGCTAAGATTCACAGAGACTTACCAATCCTATGGTTCAATCACTGGATTCTGTTTTGAAAACGCGCAGGCTGCTACCAGGCTCACTGAACTCGGTTTCCCTCTATTATTTGCTAAAATTAAATGAAATCACGACCATATCCACTAAAAGCAGAGTGATAGACCAGTGTTTAGAAAAGATCATGTGACTCGTATGGGTACCTCTTCTCTCGTCCTCGCCTCTTTCTGTGCTCCGAGCTCAACCCCCCCTTCTCTTTTCACGTTGCTAAGGAGACGAGAGACTTGGATGCAGCACGCATGCTCATATGCCCCGGAATCTCTCATAATGAAACTCTGGCTTTGAGGCTTAAAACTGGTGAGTTGGGCCAGAAAATTTGAAGTTATCCTGAGAAAATACTACAGTTTCAAGAGCTCCACAGTTTATAACACTCTTGAAAACCTACAGTTTCTAAGATTCAGTAATAATATTTAATTAACACCAGAGGTGTAGGGGGGATTTTTTGTAGAAGGATAATACGTACGTGGATAATGTTATAAATGAATGCCTAATATTTGAAAAGAGAGAAATAGCCTACGTAAATGATCTTTTCAAAGAAGTGAGGGAACTCCATACCCCCACATCCAACGCCCACTACATCCCTGATTAACACGTTAATAATTTTTAAAAATGTACAGCCGTACCAGGCATGTTGCGACCACAAGCTCTTAATTAGACTGAGATTTAATGTAGCATAAATAAGAGACTTATTCAGAGATGAGGACCACTGTACATTCAGGAGGGAGGCCCACTTCAAGAACCATATCAAGCTATCTTATGCAAGATATTCAACTGCCCATACAGCCATTAAATGTCTGTGTAGTGCTGTAAATTGCTACAGTAAGCCAATGTGCTCTGGTAAAATATTTAACCAAGATTGTGTTGCTAACTTAAAAAAAACTATTTGACAAAACACAGATGACAACAAATAAAATAAAAAAAAACAAAATAAATGTCACTGAGTCTGAATGCAAACACAGCAAGGACTTTAGGTGGCAAATGTGTCAACAGACAAATCTGTTTGCACACAAGGGTGTCATGACGACCGTCAAGTAAGACAATCCATTGCATACTTACATTTTTGTTCGTTGGTGTGTATGAGCACACGCCCTTCAGGGTCTGGGAGTCCTATTAGCTCTCCAGAGAGACCTCACACCGGCCTGTTGCGCACTCTCCTGCTTTATCTCATAACTTCTAACCATGCCTGCCATTTAGATGATAAGAGCAAGCACTTCTGCCTTACCGTTTCTCTCTCTTCTGTACAAGGAATATGCCAGTCACGAGAAACAGTGAAAACGTTCTTAAATCAGTCATCTTACATTTTCCCAAATGGACCAAATTTAGGCTACTTTGACAATTGTGCACGCAAAAGAAAAGCAAGTTGACCTCTGTGAAGTCTTGAACATATTCTAAAACCTCTCCTCCTTCACACCAACACTTGCTACATGCCATGCCAGTTGCTCACTCACTCACCCATAGTGACCCACACCCCTGAGCCTAATGTGAGCCCCTCCTGCCATGCTCTCATCTCCAGGGAGACAGATGGCTTGATTAGAAGGGGGTCCAGCGTGGGCAGGGGAGACAGGGGATCCATGTCTGCTGCTGTTTGCCTTCGACCATCTGAGCCCACCAGCCGAAATGACTGTCTGGCAGCCTGGGGCGACCTGTTGCTGGACTGAGACAGCAGAACTGGACCCTGCAGGTGGTGGTGGTGGTTCTGGTCTTGTTGTTGTTGTTGTTTGTGCCTGTGTTGTTGTTGTTGTTGTTGTTGTGGTGGTGGTAGTGTTGCTGCTGCTGATGGCTGTCAGTGGACAACAGGAGCGACTGAGCCCCCCATTCTCCAGCAGAACATTCTAGAGCACTCGTGGCACGTTCGCTGGCGCTCCGCTGGTCAGGTGTTGTTGGTTGGCTGGTTCGGGGTGGTGTTGTTATTACTACATGAGGCAGGTCAGGGCACAGCAAAGTGTCAGCACTGCTCTCAACAATGGCTGCATCCACACTGCACACATCATCATCATTGGCTGCACAGTAGCGCTCTGCAAACAACCCACCCTTCACAGAATGACAGTCACTGCTGTCAACTACAGGACACACTGTGGCCTCCCCTTCAAAACATGTGGGGCTGTTTTGATGGGGATCATCAAACACACCTTCCTCCCCTTCCCCCTCCCCCTCCCCCTTCTCTCTCTCCCGTCTGTTAGTCCGGCTTGCGGCTCGAGCCGAGGTCTCGCATGGCTGAGTTGGTGCCAGGCATGTTGGCCAACTGTCAGCTCCCATTTCCCCCTCTTTGTTCCGGACAGGGGGCAGTGGGAACCTGCCTAATTGAGCTGCTTCCTCCATCGACCTGTCGTTCTTCAAAGGGAAGCTGCCGGGCCGGGCGGTCCCATCTGGTGGGCCGGCATCGGGAGGTGTGGTGATTTCATGGTGCCTCTGCTCTGGCTCTGCGTCTGAACTGCAGTCCTGATGAGGCCTGGCCCTGTTATGACTGATGGGTGAAACTCTACATGAAATGCCAGCATAACACATGACCCAAAGATGGCCACAGATAGTCTAAAGAGCTTTAACATTTATACCATAGATAGTCTAAAGACTTAACATTTATACCATAGATAGTCTAAAGAGCTTTAACATTTATACCATAGATAGCCTGAAGACATAACATTTACACCATAGATAGTCTAAAGAATTTATACCGTAGATTCCCCTGGCCATGGTTACTACAATAAATGATTTCAGAAGGATGATTAGACCTGTAGTTTGACCTGTGCCTGTTGCTTTTAGTTTATATTATTTGCTGATTCTTTATATGCACAAAATTCACGTGTGTACGGTTTTACCAGGCTAAAGTGGACTGCGTAAGAACTGACAAATTCTGTGCACTAAAAGAACTTGTAGTAAACAATGCAAGCAAATCCATGTAATGTCTATTCATATCTATCTGATCATATATTATTATTGTTTTATTGTTATGGTTGAAGAATTATGATATTTTTGTGTTACGTTGTGGAACTTTTACTGGCTTTTCGCCAGATGACTCTCACCTAGTTGTAGCCTCTCCCTGTACATGACCTAGAAGGTCAGGATGCTGTCTGCATGGTCCTTGTGGGCCGACAGGGCCACCGTAGCCGACAGCAGGACCAGCAGAGTTTAGAGAAGTGGATTCTCCCTTAGTGTTTTGTGCACCGGTGATGGTGAAACAGTGGCTAATGCTTTGCCTTGTCTCAGGGCCTGTCTGGCTGCCTGTGCTGACCTTGCATTGCTGCAGCTGTTCCAGGTTCTCTGGGTCTTTGTGGTGGGTGGTTGAAGCCTTGTCGTTCTCACACAGGGAAAGGGTGCTGTTTTGTTTGTTAGTGATGTAAGTTGGATGGGTTTTGTTGTTTGAGAATCTCTCTCCACTCCTGTGAAGGCACTGTTGCTCGAGGTACTTTTTGCGGCCTGCTCTCCCTTCATCTCCAGACCTTTGCCTGGGAGCCAGGGGCTAAAGTCTGTCACCTTCCCAATTTTGGTCAGCCGAAGCCGGGCTTGAAGCAAGACCGGGTCCTGGTATTTTTTTTTTATTTGACTGCTGGTACGAGACGCCTTGACAACCTCCACAGTGGAACTGGCTCTCTTTCTGTCCTTGGACCATGACGATGGGGAGCCTTTGACATTGCTATTATGGGATGGATCTGCTGAGTCATGCTTTCCAGTAGCTGCTTCATGATTCAGTGGTTCAGAGTTTGCTGTCACGGCAGTGGAAGAGTATTGTTCAGGGTTTGAGATAGAGATCGACCTGACCTTCCTCTCGCTGGAAGGGGTCGGGCTCAGCCGTAGACTCTGGCCTTCCATTGGCCATTTTTCACTCCACACTTCAAGGGAGGGGCTGATCCTGTCAGTATCACTGGATGCTGTGGAGGGGCAGTCTTTGCCTCTAGCCTCTGATTGGATGGGGGATGGAGGTGACTTGATTGGCAGGAGCGATCTGGCAGTGTTGGGGCTGAGTATGAGAGGACACAGAAGACATTAAAGATATAGGAGACCAATTGTGTCTTGGATCAATAGAACACATACGATGCCTGGATCAGTCATGTTGCTTGATGAGAGGCCTGCTCCAGTGCTCAGGAAGCTCTCTGGTAGCTCATACTGCTCTAGCAATATGGAATTATTAGCTCCAGATGAAAAGCTCAGTATGGAAATATAAGAATGTTGCAGCGTTATAATATGATGAGTGAGCTGTGTTGGATCTGGTAACATAGGTGATGCTTCTGAAGCACTGCAGGGAGAAGTGCTGTTGATAATAAATGTTGTGGACTGCACTGTTACAGTTAGGCTATAGTTAGCTTTTAGTTATAGTTGTAGTACAGTTATAGTTGTAGTATAACTATACTACAGCTATAGTTAGTTGCAGTGTATAGTTATATAGTATACATGCTATATAATAGATATAGTTATGTAGTGTATAAAATAGTACTAGTACACCATATACTGTATACCATACATACCATATACACTATTATGTTACATTCACCTGCTTGGCTGGGTCGGCATTGACAGGGGAGCAGGTATTTTATATATTTGAGCTTGTAACTCATACTTATGTAATTATTATATAACTAGCAACTAACGAGTTAATAATAGCTTAACAATTGTAATAAATAGTATTTATTACTTAAGTAAGTATTGAGTATTCATTTATTAAGTAAGTAAGTATTGTAAGTATTTATTAAATGCACTGGTGGCAATAATGGTGCACTATGTGGGCTAAAGTGGATGAGGGTGAAGTATAGAGCCTACAGATATACCTGCTTGGCTGGGAGTGGGCTGCTTGAGGTCCCGGCAGCAGTCTTGCTGGCTGTGGGGCAAGGATGTGGATGGGCTTCTTCTGAATTGGCGGAGGGGCGAGGGGCACATGCGGGACACCGCCCGGGGGGGGAAGCGGGGCGCGTCAGTGTTATTTTGGGAGACGGGGGAGCTATATGGGGCAAGAGGGTTCTGCCAGGCGCAGGCTTGTTAGAACTCATTGTGTAGTCGTGGTAAAGGGGGATTGGGAGACTGGGGGTTGGAGTGTTTGTGTGTGTGTGTGTGTGTGTGAAAGACAGTATGTATTTGATAGAGGAGGGGAGAAAGATCTCAATTTTGTGCGACAGATGGAGGGAGCAAATGTGAGTGGAGAGAGGGAGGGACAGAGCCTGGCAGTGTAAGTGAGGTTATGTGTGAAGATGCAAGCGTGAGAGATAGGAAATGCAAGCAAGGGTAACAGAGGGAGATAGCTAATGTGTCAGTGGAGTCACCAATCAAGTGTCTGTGTCTGTGTGTGTGTGTGTGTGTGTGTGTATGTGCGTGCGTCAGTGAAAATCACAGAGAGAGAGGCAGACAAGACTAAAAAAAAACCTAAAACCATGACAGATGAAGCGTCAGAACCTGAGAAAAGCACACAGTGGCTGATTAGTATGGCACAGCATGACTCGGACAAGCAGGGCTATTAATAGACCACACAGTGGGATGGGATATTTTTAAGGGAAACATCCAGGAGAGTAATGAGGCACTACAAATCTGACCAGCATCCATTGCAGTGAGGAGTGAAACATTATGCACCTACTTCCAAAAGAGCCCAACTGATCATGCATATATGAACATGTTTATCATGTAGTGTGTCATCTCGTGTTTACACCCCTGTTCCTGTATCCATAAAGAACAAAATTCAACTCAAGATCTTATCGTCAGATTAAAAGATGTTTTTACTAAAGATACTTTTGCTTATATGCAAATGCAAACATACTGTACATGCATTGTAGCAATGCAAGTTGTTGTAAGCTGCTAACAGCGAATATTTCTCTACATGCAAGTATCAATGAATAACAAATTTAATTAATAACAAAACCTATAGCTTCCTAAACAGGAGCATATGGTTCAACATCAAAGCCCAATTCAAACAATGGCAGTGGCTTCAATGAGATTCACAGCAATAGTGTAAAAGAATCATTCTAGCCTAAAATTCAAGAATCAAGGTAGAAAACAGAAAAAAACATGTGAGGTCAAGAAGATCACTGACCTGCTTTCCTCTGTGTCTCCCTCTTGAAAACAAGTGAAAATAATTGTGGGAATGAGAGGAAAGAAAGAACAAGTGAGAGAGGGAGGATAAAAAAGAGAGAGAGAGAGAAAGGGCTGGACAGAGGGAAGTGGTGG
Source organism: Tenualosa ilisha (assembly GCA_015244755.2). Classification (NCBI taxonomy): domain Eukaryota; kingdom Metazoa; phylum Chordata; class Actinopteri; order Clupeiformes; family Clupeidae; genus Tenualosa; species Tenualosa ilisha. The sequence continues at coordinate 96,551 of PYXC01000272.1, forward strand.
GTACCAGATGCATTCTCTCCATTCCAGTCTTCTGAAAGTGGCACTGTCTCGCTCTCCCACTCTAGCAACATTTTTATTACTCGCCATGGGAAAGCACCAGGGAACACACCCGTGCTCACCCCGGAACACACACACACACACACACACACACACACACACACACAGGGCACAGGCATAGGGCAGAGGCTAATATTTACAAACTTCACTCATAAATGACAGTTACACAGCAACACATGAAAAGAAAGATGTAGACACACACTCACATCAGACACCATTCAGACCCAATACATCAGGTGTACATCATGCATTCACCACATACTATATGCTCATGCTAACGCACAGTGCACGCACACACACACACACACACACACACACACACACACACAGTGCACGCACACACACACACACACACACACACACACACACCACACACACACACACACACACACAGTGCACACATACACACACACGCACACACACGCACACACACACAGTGCACACATACACACACATTTGTTCTCCATTAGTGTCCAACTCTTACTGTTACACTGTTGTCTCAGATCTCCTGTATATAAGTTTACTTGATGCATCTGCATCAAGAGATTATTTTGTTATTATTAAATTCTTAGTTTTTGGTAACAGTTTACTTGACAGATCAGAAATACATGACGTATGGTAATAGATGGGTAAAATGACCATTTTAGTTACTATTCAGAAAAAACAAAGTAATCACGAAGTAATCATTTTTCAGCCAATGGACGTGTTTTCACAAGGGAGTTGTAAAGTGTATGATGCAATTTTACTGGAGTTTACAGAAAGAACAAATGATGAAGATAAAAAATAAATAACGCATTTATTTCTTCTGTTCAGTTTTCAGGCAAGTTCAGGCAAGTCTAGTTTCATTTTTTTAGTGTAAACAGGCTCAACAATTTACACAAAAATGTTCCATGAGCACATAAAAAACATTGACAGTTTACACACAAGGCATGGAAGTTAGTATTTTGGCACATGACTGACAGTTTTTTTTTTTTCTTCTTTTTTCAGAAAAACCTAACAATAACAAAGCACGTGGATTTAATATCCTTAAAAGCCTTTTGTTACAAACATCTAAGTTAGATTTCCAGTGACCCTGTATGAATAAAATGAATTACAATTCAGCACACATATATTATTGCCAAGATTACATAACTTTTACAATTAATCTGAAACAGTTTTAGAAATTATGTTTCTAAGGACGTGTGTGTGTGTATGTGTGTTTGTGTGTGTGTGTGTGTGTGTGTGTGTGTGAGACACAGGCAGTGTGCACATATAGCATTTGGCACTCACAAAATAATGGTTTACACCAACACAATATTTGCCATTCAACTAGTTGATGGCTGAGTCCCAATGCACTCTCTAACCCAAAGCCCTAAACTGACTGACTGGCCAATTCATGCCAGTCAAGTCTTTGAGGATTCAGAGCTTAAGGGTTTAGAGGGGCATTGGGATTCAGACAATGATTCAGAAGTCCACTGCAGTTCAATCTTAAGTTCACAGACAGTTGGTCATATATTATGTTATTTTTTACGATAAAGTGCAAAATATTGTCGAGGACACTCCTCTTTGAGCTATGACATTTGCAATTAGGGGCAGCCATGACCTACTGGTTAGGGCTTCAAGCTTGTAACCAAAGGGTTGCCAGTTTGATCCCTTATGGCTGAAGTCGCCTTGAGCAAAGCACCTAACCCCTCACTGCTCCCCGGCACTGCTATAGCAGGCAGCCAGGTGCTCCGGGTTAGTGTGTACTTCACTTAACTGTGTGCTGTGTGTGGGTGTTTCACTGATTCACGATTTGGTTAAAAATAGTCAATTTAATTGTCAATTTAATTGTCTTTGGTCTCATAATATTAGACGTCTGAAAATAAAATTACGGCCAAAAATTTCTCTGAATAGCCCGATGTTATCTATAAAATCCTGGGAAGTCGGCAACATGTTTTTTCACAGTCGTGTTTTATGACCCTCGTTTATCATATAAGGGAATCAAACACGTTTTAAAGATAGTCTGCACACCAGCCAGTCACTCTTTCCTTCCACGCTCCTGAAATGTGTTGATTGGCTAAAATTGTTTATGACCAAATCTGAGCCATTATGTTTGTAATAGAGTCAGGACTGTGTACTAACACAGATATGTTTTTTTTAGTGCAAATACAAAACAGACATGCTAAAGGAACGTCAGAAGTCATTTTCTGAATTTGATCAAAAGTCTATGAGCTTAGAATGCAAACTCTACTTTCAATCCCCATTTAGAATTCTAGTCTATAGAACGGCACACAGTTCCAACTTCTGAGAGGATGAGAGTGAAGACTCTCTCTCTCCCCCCTTTTTCCTTCTCCTTTATCATATCAGCACCTTGCCATCCTCCTCCTTGCAGTTCCTGGCAGTGCTCAGAGGGGGGCGCTGTACAGACTTGTTGCTCCATTTGTGGGCATCCTGCAGTCCGGGCTCCAGGAAGTAAAGGCAGGCACCAAACCCAATCAGCACCAGCACGGACACCAGCAGGTAGACGGGTACGAACCAGTCCAGGAACATCAGGGGCATGGCGTGGAGTCAGAGAACGGTCTGGAATCTGCCGAACGGAGGAGTTGGTTCATTAATTGGCTGATTGATTGGTAGGGATGAATGAATGACTGAGGTGAAATCAATGGGGGAGCTGAAAAAGGATATCACTCAAAGTCCTGGCATTCACTCAGAATGAAAAGCTGCCCCACCCCCACCCACCCCAAAGAACAACCCCAGCCTCAGAGAGTCCTGTCATGTATTTCTTCTGGCTATGCACTTCATGCCGGTGTTATGGTTAATTAGCTGATGGACCAGACTGAAGAGCTGTTAAATAGGATCAGCTGGTAAATGGTTGGAACAAATATGTGGCAGGAAACTAACTTTTGGAAGGAGATTACATCAACTGTTTGATAGATAAGGCTATGGAGGACATCATGACCATGTTGCATAACCTCATAAAGGAACCAACAGAAATTCTGTCCTGGCAACTGGAGTACTGTCTCACACACACACACCACACACACGCACGCGCACCATCCTTTTCTGTCTCAGAGTTCTGATTCTGACACACAGACACAGACATGCACTCTAGCTGTAGTTATGATGTATGACACATGATGCAGCATGTAGATGCACCATTGAAATGGTGCATTTCTCCACAGCACACAAAATCACATTAAATCTGCACAAAACCGTTTCTCCCAGCATTAATGAGAAAATGCACCGGATGTGACACCGAATGAGATGAGATGAACTTCAAGGGCAGCCTCACACCCTGCACCGCACACCGGCATCCCGGGTAGCCATTTCTGTCTGTCCATGACTGGGCTGCGCTGCTGTCTCTTACGTATGTTCCAGTCAGCTGTGCATTCATTCACAAAGAAGACAGACGTGCACACGCGCGCACACACAGACACATACATGCATATACACACACACACACACACGCAGACACACACACACAGACATACCATGATGTAAAGGGGGTCAATGTGATGTGATGTGATGTCAAATAGAATGAAACTGACAGCCCACACACAACACCTGTGACACGCAGAAGCCACGTCTAATAAATCGCAACTCACTCACAAACACACACACACACATACCTGTATTTCTCTCCTCCGCTTTCCCCTTTATTTGCAGTGAGGACCTGCACCAAGGTCTTTACTATGCCAATGAGTTCAGACTCTGCTCTTCCTGCTTGTCTTGAGGAAGGAACATTAAACACAAGAGAAGGAGAGAAATGGGGTGGCAGCTTCTCCCAGATTTAGAATCAAGGGCACCGGCGCTGGTGCAGCTTTGCAGACACAAGCTGAGCTGACAGACTCGCAGGGCCCCTCCTCTTCCTCCTCCTCCTCAGCTCTTCCTCCTCCTCCTCCTCCTCCTGGGCTTGCAGCAACAGGAGGGGAGGAGGGAGCAGGGTGGTCACTGTAACTACGGCAACCACTCTCCGCTCCAGGCAGCGTGATGCCACGGAGTGTTGGCGCGCAGTGGCCCTAGCAAATGAGCGAGGAGGGCGAGAGGTTTATGTAACATTTTTTTTTCCTTTTTTTTATTGTTGTCTTTCTCTTGTTTCATTTCACTGTTATTTTGCTGGTGTTCTGTCCCCTCCTCCTGGCTCTGGGTACAGAGAGGAGTGGATGCACCTGCTAGGATGCTGTGTTGAGATTGGGCATGTGTGAGTGTGGTCAATATGTAGAGAGAGAGAGAGTGTTTTGCCTAGCTTTTGCCTATATGAACACGCACGCACACACACACACACACACACACAGAGAGAGAGAGACAGAGAGAGAGAGAATTAGAACAAGCTACATCATAAGCCTGCTCATTCAACACTGTTCTAATTAGTGCAATAACTCCCAACACCCACAGGTGCTTCTCACTGACATGTCAGAATGCATTGCCTTGGGCATGAGCATGACCCAACATCTCGCTTTTCCTCTCTAGCTATACTCCTTACTCTCTCGTTCCCTCCCTCCCTCCCTTGCACAGCATGTTTTCTGTGACTAGGCTGCTCTCTGGCACCCCCTGTCTGACGGTGGGTGCATGTGTCAGCGCGTGATCAGATGAGGATAGAAGTAGCACAGGCAGAAACCTGACCTAGTTCTGGAAACGGTTCAAGCAGGAGCAGCAACAACACACACAAACACAGGCACGTGCACACACAGACACACACACACACAGACACACACACACACACACACACACATACTGAAGCTGATGGCGCACACACAGCACATCACATAAATCTGAACTCTCTCTCTGTCTCTCTCTCTCTCTCTCTCACACACACACACGCACACGCACACACACAAAGCCAGTCAGACAAACTCAATCAGCAGTAAGCTAGGAACACAGGAGCAGTGGCACATATTCCTCACAGCATAGCAGCTAGTAACACACAAACACACATGCATCACATCACATAAAATAACATGCTGGGAACATTTACATACACACACACACACACACACACACACATACACAATGAGACAAACAATGGTGTCAGGATACAGATACAGTGTATTGCATATCCAGGTTCAGTTTCTGTTGCAATATGACAATATAACCTGTGTTAAAGGATAAGTCCGGTGTGATATGGACTTGGGGTGTGTTTAAACATGATAAAGAAATGTAAGTCTTCTAAATGCATAAATGTAAATGTAAATGTAAATGATAATGAGTCCGAACGTTTGTTGAATAGCCCACCTCTGTTTGCCCCCAGCGTTCTGAAATACGGCGCTTTAGTGGATGCTCCAAACAGGAATAGAATGCTAACGCTAAGGGCATAGTGTAGCCCAGGCAAAGAAATCACTATTTTAGCATTTTTACACCATTAACAAGGCTCAAAGCAGCTCCACACTCCATTGGTAGAATTCCGAGGGCCCTGACATTTAAACCGAGGCAGTGAGAAATTCACTGAGATATAGGTATATACAGTAGGTATACTCCAGGCCTACAGGTGAATCAAGTGGACAGGTGATTTTTTTGTTTGGTGTAAGAAAAGTGATCAGCAGACAGGTGTCAGTGGTTGCCACAAGTTTACTCTTGATGGACAGGAGTATAGGAGTATACTATATATTTATACATAGTACTACCAAAGGAGGGAGGGGAAGTGACATGTGACATGTGTAAAGGCAGTTAAACACTATTGTGACAGCACATTAGACTTGTGTATTCTTCATGGCTTGATCTGAGATACTGGCCTCAGACGTAGAGAGGTGGTGTTGGATAGGCCATTCTGGATAAGGCACTCTCGAAACTGTCAATCCAGAAAAATCGCTAATTTAAAAACAAACAAGAAAAAATGCTGTAGGGCTGCTTTACCTGACATGAAGTAATTAATCACTCACTAGTTAGCCCTGCATCAGCAACCACTCTCCGCTCCAGGCAGCGTGATGCCACGGAGTGTTGGCACGTAATGGCCCTAGCAAATGAGCGAGGAGGGCGAGAGGTTTATGTAACATTTTTTTTTTCCTTTTTTTTATTGTTGTCTTTCTCTTGTTTCATTTCACTGTTATTTTGCTGGTGTTCTGTCCCCTCCTCCTGGCTCTGGGTACAGGGAGGAGTGGATGCACCTGCTAGGATGCTGTGTTGAGATTGGGCATGTGTGAGTGTGGTCAATATGTAGAGAGAGAGAGAGTGTTTTGCCTAGCTTTTGCCTATATGAACACGCATGCACACACACACACACACACACCCACACACACACACAGAGAGAGAGAGAGAGACAGAGAGAGAGAGAGAATTAGAACAAGCTACATCATCAGCCTGCTCATTCAACACTGTTCTAATTAGTGCAATAACTCCCAACACCCACAGGTGCTTCTCACTGACATGTCAGAATGCTTTGCCTTGGGCATGAGCATGACCCAACATCTCACTTTTCCTCTCTAGCAATACTCCTTACTCTCTCGTTCCCTCCCTCCCTCCCTTGCACAGCATGTTTTCTGTGACTAGGCTGCTCTCTGGCACCCCCTGTCTGACGGTGGGTGCATGTGTCAGCGCGTGATCAGATGAGGATGGAAGTAGCACAGGCAGAAACCTGACCTAGTTCTGGAAACGGTTCAAGCAGGAGCAGCAACAACACACACACACAGGCACGTGCACACACAGACACACAGACACACACACACACACACACACACACACACACACACACACATACTGAAGCTGATGGCGCACACACAGCACATCACATAAATCAGAACTCTCTCTCTGTCTCTCTCTCTCTCTCACACACGCACACACAAAAAGCCAGTCAGACAAACTCAATCAGCAGTAAGCTAGGAACACAGGAGCAGTGGCACATATTCCTCACAGCATAGCAGCTAGTAACACACATGCATCACATCACATAAAATAACATGCTGGGAACATTTACACACACACACACACACACACACACACACATACATGAGACAAACAGTGGTGTCAGGATACAGTTACAGTGTATTGCATATCCAGGTTCAGTTTCTGTTGCAATATGACAATATAACCTGTGTTAAAGGATAAGTCCGGTGTGATATGGACTTGGGGTGTGTTTATGATACATGATAATGACATGTAAGTCTTCTAAATGCATAAATGTAAATGTAAATGTAAATGTAAATGATAATGAGTCCGAACGTTTGTTGAATAGCCCACCTCTGTTTGCCCCCAGCGTTCTGAAATACGGCGCTTTAGTGGATGCTCCAAACAGGAATAGAATGCTAGCGCTAAGGGCATAGTGTAGCCCAGGCAAAGAAATCACTATTTTAGCATTTTTACACCATTAACAAGGCTCAAAGCAGCTCCACACTCCATTGGTAGAATTCCGAGGGCCCTGACATTTAAACCGAGGCAGTGAGAAATTCACTGAGATATAGGTATATACAGTAGGTATACTCCAGGCCTACAGGTGAATCAAGTGGACAGGTGATTTTTTTGTTTGGTGTAAGAAAAGTGATCAGCAGACAGGTGTCAGTGGTTGCCACAAGTTTACTCTTGATGGACAGGAGTATAGGAGTATACTATATATTTATATATAGTACTACCAAAAGAGGGAGGGGAAGTGACATGTGACATGTGTAAAGGCAGTTAAACACTATTGTGACAGCACATTAGACTTGTGTATTCTTCATTGCTTGATCTGAGATACTGGCCTCAGACGTAGAGTGGTGGTGTTGGATAGACCATTCTGGATAAGGCACTTTCGAAACTGTCAATGCAGAAAAATCGCTAATTTAAAAACAAACAGACAAAAATGCTGTAGGGCTGCTTTACCTGACATGAAGTAATTAATCACTCACTAGTTAGCCCTGCATCAGGAAAGTTCACCAGTATTGTTGGGTTGTCAATAAATGTAAAAGTAGTCCTGCCATACAGATTTTACAAGAGTTGTTACAGGCAATACTGTTTACTGTTTACTGCAATACTGTTTCTCGCCTGTAGGGGGACTTACAGATTTACTTGGGATTGCTTAAAAAAAGCTTCTGGATAATGGTTATTCTGAAATCACATAGAAGCAGCACTAATGAAGTAGTATCCTACATGAGTGGCATAATTGTCTCATAAACTTAAATAACTCAAGAACGCTTGCTGACCAGACACCAGAGAAATTGTCTACCCCGGATCACTGTCATACAATTGGTTCAGAGGTAATTGCAGCACTATGTTGTAACCCTGTATACAGTACATGTGGATCCATTTACCATAATGATGCCTGTTTTTCATGAGGCAGCCGGTCATTTTGGAATTGTGTCTGGGGCTGGCAGCAACAGCACTGAATAAAAGATATTCTTACTGTGAAAGCACACAGACAACCATAACACAATGACATTACATGTATGCATTCAGCAGAGGCTTTTATCCAAAGTGACTTAGATATTTGTCAACTATCAATTACATCAGGACTAATCTCCCAGGTTCCAGCCAGGTTCCTTAACCACTACGCCACCACCGCCCACAAGAGTGACACCACAATGACACCACAGAAGTGACGGACCTCACACACATCCCATGGCGACAATGTGAACATTGTGAGATAAGCACAGTTACCTTCAATGTGGTGAATCATTACATTCCTAAGGCCCATAAGTATAGTACAGACCTTGACAAACTCCTTCATCCAGGAAGCCGACCACGCACTGGAGACCCTGGTCACGAATCCCACTCAAATCAAATGGGCCACCGCAGCTTTCGTTCTTCTGCTTGGCACAGACAAGGCAGCACCCGCTGGCATTGGGCACCAAACCTCCCTTACAGTCCTTTGGTGGCTCACATGTCCACCTGTTGCAAGCCACACATGACAATGCCTGACTAGTTCACAAAAGAGTTAAGAAGTTGGAAGATGAGAATGTATTTAGCCAGAAATACAACCTGAATGAGGCTGGAGAAGTCTCTCTCTCTGAGTTCCTTGTATTTTACTGTATATTCCAAGATAACTCATGAATTCATGAATTCAATTGGCTTTTTATGGAATCTATCAACCTCACGGCCACAACCAAGCTTTAGCGTTGATCATCACATTATAACTCTTAGGTTATAAGTTGTATTATCACCCTCTTTATGTACATTATAGCTCTTAGGTTATAAGTTGGCAAGAACTCCAGAAGCCTGTAGTTTCTTGTGTTAGCATTTAATGCCCCCTGGATCACAAGGTGAAAATCCCTATGGGAAAATCAATGTCTTTTTGCCGTCCCAGCACAAATAAGATGTGAGCAACACAACTTGAGTGGACAACCTCGGCATTCGGCCGGCTGAGGTAAAACACATATGTCATTTGATTTTTGAAGAAAACGATAGGTGTATTTAAAAAATCACAATGTCGCTACCGCTACCAAAAAGCTAAAGCAGGAAATCAAATTGAATGGCCCTTTCTGATAGTCATCCTCATACCCAGAATGCAGCAGTGCATTCTCCAGCTCTGCCCTGCCTTCAGCTTGCACTTGGAGGGAACCCGACCCTCAGCTGGAACTGTGACTCCCCCCCCACCCCCCCCCCACCCCCCCCCAGGGTGGGTGGACCTCCTGTTCCAGTTGGCACAAAGACCTCTTTCATTCATCGAATACCTTCTTTATAGTTTTGGGGAGTATCTGGGTAACAATATCCAACAGCCTCACAATGCCAAAAATCACCCACACAGATCTGAGCACTCACACACAGCATCCTGCTCTCACACTGTCCGACACACACACACACACTTACACAAACTAAGACTATGAATTGTAAACAAAACTGTATAGCTCTCCTATAAAGTTCTCTAAAAAATCTCTCTGGGGGCTAATAAACAGGTCTATGAGTGGGATCATTTCTGTATTCCTGAAATATCTGAGTCATAATACATTTTTTTGCCTTTGGAACATTACACGACTCACAGTTAAACATACATTTATTTTGAGGCAAATACCAGCATATAATACATACAAAACAAAAACACACACTACGAATTATATATTTTTAAAAATTTTATGATTAAAAAACATTCAAACACCAACCTAGTCATACATGTAGCCTACACTGTATACAGCAGTGAAGACTAAAGTCTTACAGCTGCTTGGTTGATATGAAAGGTGGGGCACAGTCCCTTGTGAGCATAGTTCCTCAGTACTAGTTTAGGCACATTGTTATAGGGCCACATTATTTATGTATGTATGTGTGTGTGTGTGTGTATGTATGCATGTATTTATTTATTTATTTGGTGGCCAGACAGAGTTGTGTTTTGTGTGTTATGGACCATTTGTTGGTAATGGCAATATCTACACAGCCCTGAGGGCTTATTTTGGCTGTCTCTAAACCATTTCTGGGTTGTGAATGAAACTGCCAAACACAACACATTTAGGTAGAAAATTATTTTATTGATCCAAAAGGAAATTATGATTGTTCCAATAAAAGAGCTGACTATGAGCTTTGGCAGACCAACAACTGACAGGATAATGTCATTGTTTAATAAATTGCAAAGATAGGCTATTGTAATATTGTAATAATGTTGTAACTGACACCAGAATCAAGACTGGAACAGCGGATGTTGAGTAACAGGATTTGACAGGAGAAGACTAGAAAGGTGAAATCGCCCCGTGTCCAGTCAGTCTGTGTTTGTTCAGCCGCACTCGTTGAAGTAGTCAGGATCTGCAACTGAGCTCTGACCTGAATACTTTGTGGCTGCCCTTCAATAATAATGCAAACACATTAGGAAAGGATGTAATAGCATGTGTGAGGCAACATACAGTAGTATGGATTTACAAGAATTTGTGAGAATATCACAATGTTTATAAATACAGAAAATAATTCAGTTTCAATACATGAATGAATAAAATTCACTGAAAAGCAACAGTAATCAATGCAATAGTAATGGTTATATGATGGGTTTAATATCACTACAAGTTAAATTACCAGGAGCCTACAAGTGACCCAATCACACAGAAGAAACGTCAGAAGACTCTTGTGTAAGCTAACACACTGACAACCAAAAAGACACCAAGTACAGAGACTTGAGATATTGGGGCAGATCTTTGTCTCCAACCCCAAACAATCATCTCTACTTACATTTGGACTCTGGCGGCGAGTTCGGGGTCGAATTTCCTAAGAGAGAGGAAGGGAAACAATTGAGCAGCCTGCACAAGTTCTGAAGTTTTCAGTATTATTCTTGTTATCATTATCATCATTAGTGGTAGTAGTAGCAGTAGGCCTAGTTGTTCCTCACATCTCTGCTCGGGCTTTGTCCAGTTTATTCATACAGGTCAAGTTATCCTTGATGCCATCAAACAAAGCTATGTAGAAAACCACATGTATACCACATGTAAATGCATATATAGTAAACAATCCAAAAAGTACATTCAAGAACTAATCAAGTTAGCATCAAACCCCAACCAACACAACCATCACCATTGACAATAAGCACTCACCACTGCAGGGGATCTTGTAGATGGTCGGAGAGGGTGAGCCCGTCTTGACATGGTGTGGCATCATAATAGCCCACACTGTCCCGTCTCTCCACAGCAACACCCATCTACACCAACATGGCCATGACCCCCACCACCCTGTCCCACACCCCCACCCCCAGCTCCACCCACTACTCAGGCAGCACCACCACCACCACCACACCCTGATCGGCCGAAAGATACCACAACGACCCCCAACGCAGTTGACAGTGTCATCTGCAATTGTTTCGGACAGTTTTGGAACTGCACGGCTCAGTCGAGGAGTCTCCGGACTGTCACTGACTAAATATGGGGGGGAAGAGGGGAGGAGGAGGAAGAGGGGAGGAGGAGAGGATGCAGGTGAGGAAAGAGGAGGAAAAGAATAGTCAGTATTTTCTCAAACTGTTCTCTTCCCACTCTAGACTTGCTTCTCTCTCTCTCTCTCTCTCTCTCTCTCTCTCTCTCTCTCTCAGTCTTGCCCACTTTATTCATGGAAGAAAGTACTACTCACCTTTATATTTATCATAAACAATATTAAAAGTATTATGTATTTATTTAACAAAATACAATAATTAAAAAAAAGAAATAAAAAAGAATAACAGTATTAAAAAGTGTTATGTAAAGAAATAACATTCAATCTATTTCTTAAACATTGCTTGTTTTGATGAACCTAAAAAACAAAAAAACCCTTTAAAACAAACAAACACAAAGCACTGACATTCTGTCATTTTATAAAACAAAAACACTCACTCTTGGTTATCACATCCATCAGATTGAATGGCCCCTTCTGATCCTCATACCCAGCATGCAGCAGTGTAGCCTCCAGTTCTGCCTTCAGCTCGCACTTGGAGGGAACCAGACCCTCGGCTGGAACGGAAACTCTCAGCCCCACCGACATCATCACCAGAGCCAGCAATCCCAGCATCTCACTTAGAACCGATGGCCTCATGTCAGGTTCTTAAGTACAGCGTCGCTTCAGCGTCTTTCTTACCAACCTTCTGAGGGGGGAAAAAGTTGTGGGTGACGGAGTGGGGCAAACGGATGGTGCTTTATATACAAGGGCTGGATGGGAGGTCATTTATTGTACAATCTTTTCAGTAAAAGATTATTGGTGGATTATCCAGCTGACACAGAATATCTAGGCTATTGTACCCCTTGGGGTCATATGTCTGGGCTATTATTTGGTCTATAAGTGATTTCCAGTAAGGGTGGTACTCCTGTTCCTTTTCGCACAGAGACTATTCATCCATTATTTCACATTCCTTTCAGTCAACCCCCTTTTTACAGGCGGTTTGTAGTAGTTTGTGTAGTAGTTTCTGCAGTAGTTTCTGTACGTGATCTTGTGTTTGTGTTTGTGTAGGCCCAGTGCACGCTACCCAGATATGTACTTCATGCTATGTAGAATCAACATTGCATTGTAAATGTTAAATCATTGAATCAATGTCAGATTTCGATGTTGATTCAACACCAGTTTGCACTCTCAGTTAATACTGAAACAACATAGTTTTTTAACTATGTTAAAAACTATGTGTGTCTTTGTGTGTGTATGTGTGTCTTTATGTGTGTGTGCTTGTGTGTGTGGTGCGCTCTCTCCCCCCTTAATCCCCCTTGGATAGAAGTAAGAATGAAGGGCCATCATTTACCATGAGCTGATGTTGATATAATACATCAATCTACATACATACAATCTACATACAATCTATACACGAATCTAACCAGCTCTGTCTTTTTTTTGTAACCACATATATGTTAAATGGTTGTTGGCAAACAAGGATCCAAACATTTTCCTCTCTTTGATTTGTTTGTGAGTTGCTCAGTAAAAGAAAACACATCAACAGACAAGTGTCAGTGGTTGCCACATGTTTCTTGTGTCAGTGGACATACAGTTAATAGAAGAAGGGTAATTAGATCCTTTTAAAAACTGTTCGATGGGCAAAGGAATATAGAATTATGATTTCGTCATGGCTTGATCTCAGATTCCAGTTTCAGACGTAGGATGGTGGTGTTGGATAGACCATTTTGGATGAGGTTCTCTTGCTGATGTAGAAAAACAGTTTATTTAAAAAAGGCATCATGGATACCAATCATTGTGGTTGTCTGCCTAATGTGGTTTAAGTTTATCCCTCACACCTGTAAAATCACATTTATCTGGGCATGAAGAGATGCTCACTTGATTAATGGCTGTTTGCATCTCATATGCTGTCAGGGTAGTTTTAGATGCAATAGTCATTCTCAGACCAACTACAGTTCCTGTCAACATCAAAAATACTCTTGTTACACAAATGAACTGGAGAAGCTCAAAGATAGATGAGCACAGCATTGATATTTCAAGCTGTCAATCACCCTGAATGTGTGAGTTCATGAAACAAAATGAATTAGTTATAACATGATGGAGAGCACTTTATTTGCCCGTGGAACATTACAAAACTCAGAGCTGGACATAAATGCCAGTGCCTTGTCCATTTTAAAGAGCAGAATCAGTAAGGTATCATAAAGGAAATGATATGTTATTTCGGAAAGGAAGCTTTAAAAAGCAATATCTGTTCTGCATGTTCATACCTGTCACCTTTTAAAAATATTTTATTTCATTTTTATTTGATAGCAACAGATACACTGACAAACTGAGAATGCAAGTATGTGTTGTTAATAGATTTTCTTTTCCAAATCATGTAATGTCGTCAGTAAGCCTATTTATGGTAAGCCTATTTGTGGCGACTTGTACATCTAGAAAGCAGTAAAACATTTCACAAACCAAAACATTCAATTCACACATTGAGCATTAGGTCGTTGAGTGTCATACAAACCTTCACAAACTCTTGTGAATGAGATGATGGTGGTGTTGTCTGGATTTAAGACTGGAGGGAGACCCTGGTCACAAGTCCCATAAAAATTAAACCAGCCACCACAGCTCTAGTTCTTCTGCTTGGCACAGACAAGGCAGCACCCACTTTGTGCAGGGACCAGACCTCCATTAGTCCTTTGGTGGCACACTGACACACTGCAAGGCTGGCAGGACACTCACTCTTGGTTATCACATCCTTCTGATCCTTATACCCAGCATGCAGCAGTGCAGCCTCCAGTTCTGCCTTCAGCTCGCACTTGGAGGAAACCAGACCCTTGGCTGGAACGGAAGTGGGGCAGACGGATGGCGTTTTATACACAGCGGAGAGGTAGGATGGGTGGAAATTAAAGTTGTTTGAGCACATTCCAGTTGCACTTTGGCAACATATTTCTGGGAGGAGTTTGAGGGAGTTCATTCAGAATTGCATCAACTCTGTGACAACAATAATAATGATTATTATTCCTAAAGAACACGATCAGGGCTGGATTAGTGAATGGGCTACAGCCCCAGGCCCAGGGGGCCATAGGTTAGAGGGGGCCATAGGTTAGAGGGGGCCATAGACTAGAGGGGGCCATAGGTTAGAGGGGGCCATAGACTAGAGGGGGCCATAGGTTAGAGGGGGCCATAGGTTAGAGGGGGCCATAGGTTAGAGGGGGCCATAGACTAGAGGGGGCCATAGGTTAGAGGGGGCCATAGATTAGAGGGGGCCATAGGTTAGAGGGGGCCATAGACTAGAGGGGGCCATAGGTTAGAGGGGGCCATAGGTTAGAGGGGGCCATAGATTAGAGGGGGCCATAGGTTAGAGGGGGCCATAGACTAGAGGGGGCCATAGGTTAGAGGGAGCCATAGGTTAGAGGGGGCCATAGACTAGAGGGGGCCATAGACTAGAGGGGGCCATAGACTAGAGGGGGCCATAGACTAGAGGGAGCCATAGGTTAGAGGGGGCCATAGGTTAGAGGGGGCCATAGGTTAGAGGGGGCCATAGGTTAGAGGGGGCCATAGACTAGAGGGGGCCATAGACTAGAGGGGCCATGGCAGGTAGAAACAGTTGAATGTTACGGACTGGGGCAGAGGAATTCTGACAAGTGGTGAGGCAGGATGGGTGGAC
Organism: Tenualosa ilisha; assembly: GCA_015244755.2. Lineage (NCBI taxonomy): Eukaryota > Metazoa > Chordata > Actinopteri > Clupeiformes > Clupeidae > Tenualosa > Tenualosa ilisha. The sequence continues at coordinate 111,942 of PYXC01000272.1, forward strand.
ATTTTTATTTAGTTCAGTTTATTCAACCAGTTAGGGCACATTGGTATTAGGCAACATGTTTATAAGTAATTAATTTATTAATTTTGGTTATGTGGTTATCTTAAAGGGCCTGAAGAGATGATGGTTTGACTGTTTTTAAAGGAGCATTATGTAACTGTACAAACTTTAGGGTTTGAATGTGTTAGAATGTCATTGCTGTTTGTTGTATAACTTCTTTTCTATTGGCACAAGGACCTCTTTGATCCAATGTTTTCATTGGGTGCGCAGGGACACTTGTATACAAATATCTCACAATATATAAGATGTTTACTGGTACGCTTGGCCAAGTCGGGGATGATTTAATCAACTGGTGCAGCAGACACTGTGTCATTGCAAGATGAGAACAATAAGTGAAGATCACTCCTATGAGAAATGGCATAAAGCTCTAGTGTTCAAATTTATGATCTTTTGTGTCCCAGGTTCTAGTAAAAAAGCTGTTGGACAGCATTCAAAGAAGATCATCTCAGGCATTTCTTTGACAGATGTGTGTTCTTTTGAAACAGTCTATCACTTTCAATGA
>PYXC01000272.1:115000-142500 GCA_015244755.2 Tenualosa ilisha
AGGCACATGAAACCTTCCAAACACTTCCCAGAGCCTTCCTGACACTGCAAGATGATGCTTATTGGTGTCTGATGGCAACACAGGCAGCAATGACTTGCTGTAAAGGTTTCCTATCTAATCTGTATATTCTGGATGGCGGTGGGAATAACCCTTGTTTATATCCTACACCCTTCATATGCCATCTTATTTGGAGATAAATATGTGTGTGTGTGTGTGTGTGTGTGTGTGTGTGTGTGTGTGTGTGTGTGTGTGTGTGTGTGTGTGTGTGTGTTTGTTTTGGCACTCACTTTCTCGAAGCAGTTCATGAGTGCATCAGAACAGCCCTCAGGCAGTGGGAAGAGTTTACTCAAACCAGCATCAGCCCTGCAAGAAACAGAAGAGGGAGGGATGGAGAGAGGGACAGAGAGAGAGAGAGAGAGAGAGAGAGAGAAAGAAAAGGAAGAGAGAATGGTGAGTAAGGTAGAGTAGAGAGAGAGTGAGGGAGAGAGACAGAGAGAGACGGGTAGAATATGGATAGAGAGATTATATGTGTGTTAGATGTGGGTTACATGTTTAAGACTTTACATCTAGCAGCGCTTTGGCAATACTGTGTAACATTACGGTCTTGAATCTGAATTTGAGAGAGATCAAAAGAGAGAGAGAGAGCGAGAGAGAGAGAGAGAGAGAGAGATGTAGAATACAAAAGAGAGAGAGAGAGAGAGCGAGAGAGAGAGAGAGAGAGAGAGAGAGAGAGAGATGTAGAATACAAAAGAGAGACTCTGAGTTAGAAAAAAAAGAGATTTCTCTTACAGGGTGACTGTCATAGCAGACATTGCCCCCTAATGGTTTGGTCAAGAATAAAATGCACTGCGCATACAATATATTTCAACACCATACCAGAAACATACTAATCATTGTTAAAGGACACAATACACATTGCAGTGCAAATAGTTTCTGTTTACTGTATGGCTCAGTGACTATGACTGTACTGTGTGAAGAGGAGAAAGAGTTGAGGGTGACGCATTAAGTGTCTGTGTATCATTAAGTTTCTCATTCGGTTTTTGAAATTACAAAACAGACAATAGACATTACAATAGACATTACAACAAAACGAACTTAATGACAGTAGTTATAAAGATGATGAGGTGTTATTAACGCTTATGATATGTGTTGTATCATGTATATAACAGGTTTGTGGCATCCTAATGTAGACCGCCTCAAATAAAGCGAATTAAGTGTCATGAGAGGAACCAGAGATAACAGAGGGTGTTTTGTTAACCAAACCACTGAAAGCCCACAGGTGCTAAAAATTCCTCCGACACAGAGCAGTGATTAAAAGCAAGACAGAAATAGAAGGACAGACAGAGGAAGAGGAGTAGCGAGAGAGACAGAGAGAGAGAGAGAGAGCGAGCGCAAGTACCAGAGAAAAAAGAGGAAGTGACAGAGAGGCTTCAAGAAAGAAGAGGAAGAAGCCATTCCCAACTATTTGAAAATGAAACACATTGTTTAGGAGGACATGCATATAAGGAGAGAGATAGAAACACAGAGAGAGAAAGGACTTGAAAGGTGTGTGTGAGAGAGCGAGAGAGAGAGACAGAGGGAAAAGACAGAGAAACTTGAGAGGTCCACTCACAGTAGCAGCAGCACACGAGCCTGGATCCTTGACTGCAGCTCTAAGCTCTGCTCCAGGCTTATGCGGGACACGTTTTTCTAAAACAAACAAACAAAAAAACACAGTAAAAGTAAAGTAAACGTAAGTAAATACTTAAATAGAAATAAAAACCTAGGTACACAAATAAACAAACAAACTGCATAATGTTTCTATGAGGACAGTCGTTACATCCAGTACCAGTGTAACAGTACACTCACCAGGTTGATTCTCAGGTCCCTGGTGAACACAAAACCTAAGAGGGTCAAAGGGGAGAACAAACTTTGAGAAGAGTCACCATAACAACAAGTATAAACAGTACAAATAACAGAACATGGGCATACCTCCTTCAACCTCTCTAATTCCCCTTTCTAGAAGATTCTGAGCCGACAGCTCTGTTAATTGAGGGTTGGCTGACATTAACCTGAGAGTGGAGAACAGAGGAAAGAGAGAAAGAGAAAGAGAGAGAAGAGAGAGAAGGAGAGAGAGCAGAGTGCGCAAAAGAAAGAGAGAGATGGGTGGATAGATTGAGTTGAAGAGGAGAAAAAAACTAAATAGTGAGATTTCGAGAAGTATGAAAATTATGTAAATAGAGCCTGAGAATGAGACATCGCCACAATACGTTTTTATTAAGGTCTCTCCTTTCGCACCTTTAAAACCAAAGAGGTAAAAATTTGGCCAACATGCTGAGCCCCTGAAGAACCTAACTTCATAATATAGTACACCAGCAGAGGGCGTACTTCTACTCTACTTCAGACTGAAGCAATCAATCAGGCAGTATAACGCAACCATTCCCAGAGATCACCCATACAGTTTTGGCCCAGGGGGCAGTGAACACTCCTGCTCTACTACAGGGCATCAGCATTCCACTTCCAGGCAGAAGCAATCAATCGAGCTCCAGGCAGCATAAAGAGATAATTCTCACAGAGATCCCTCGGAGAAAGAGACGGAGAGAGAGAGAGAAAAGAGATGAGGGAGTGATTACCGTTGCATGGCCTTCTCATAGGTGTAGATTTTCTCCTTCCTGCCTTCACTCTCTCTCTTCTCCAGCTGAATCATCTCATCCATTCCCTGCCTCATTACATCAGGCAGCTCTTTCTGTGGGCCAGGAAAAAGAAAGGAAAGGAGCATGAATGGGTGACCACAGGAAGGATGGGTGGAGGGAGGAGTGAAAAGTGGCATGAATCGTTTTTTTTTTCTTTGTACTGGTGCTCTCATTGAGACATTAAAGTGGTAAATCATATTTCAAGTGTCAAAATCTTCATAGTGAGTATAAAGTATATTGGAAGTGGGGTGGAGTAGGCAGTTCTGGGATGCTTTTCTGACTAAAGAGAGAAAGCAGGGTCCAAGGCAGATGCCGTGGGGTGTGTGTGTGTGTGTGTGTGTGTGTATACCGTGCTAGTGGGCATGAACCCATAGGAGTCCAGCAGCACCAGGGCCTCTACCATATCGGGGAACAGGGCACTGAACTGCCAACAGACAACAGACAAACAAACACAAGAGTATTAAAACAAGCTGAGCTTGAACCGCAGCCAGCAAGGCAACAGAAACACATGAATGTCAAAACAAGTTGGGCATAAAGCGGAGAGAGCGGAGCGGAGACAAGCATATTAGCTCTAATTTTGACTACCACCTTTAAGCGACAGTCCAGAGCATTTAAACCCACAGCACTGTTATTGTACCAAATTCTCTTGTTTATTCTTTCCCCTACTGACAGCACACGGTGACTTCGAACAACAGGGCTGATGGGAATGAAATACTCTGGAATGCTGCTTTAAGACAGCAAGGGGCTCTCCACTGATATTTTCAATCAGTCATGTTTCTTCATGTGTTAGTGAGTCAGTATGAGGTGATAAAGCTGAGCAAATACTGTTGACAATCCATGCTTACCATTCCACCCACATTGCCACCTGTAAACACACACAAAAAAGAACAAGACACCACTTGGTTTACTGTTCTGGGATTAGGCAATAGGCTACAATTTCGTAAAATAAATAAAATAAATAAATTGCCTTCACGTCTTGTTTTACATTTACACACCCAGGCATATGAGGCCCAATCATTAACACCTGGGATCCAGCAAACATATCCTAAGGATGTCTAAGCTGAAGTCGATACAAAAGATTGTTTACGTTTAAGTCGATAGACCTACTGCAGTGAACTGCACTAAGAGTAGGGCTGGGCAATTAATCGAAAAATGAATCGAACCGACAATCGTAACTGTTAATTGACAATGATGAAGCACATGTCTACATGTCATTGTTTATTACTCTTATTATTATTTATTTAGTAAACTTTTACTTTATATTCGGTGCATACCACTGTGTGTGTTCATGTACTGTTCCTTGAAAGTACCACGTGTTGTCATTTGATTCTGCCCAGTCCAGTCGATTAAAGATGATTTTTATTTGAAGTTCTATCACCTAGCACAGTCGTTTTTTGCCATATCGCCCAGCCCTAACTAAGAGTGACTCAGCAGAAGTTAACAGGCCTACTGTAGTAAACACATCACTAAGGATGACTCAATACCGTAGCCATTGTGTGACTTTAGACCCTCAACTTTCACCTACTGTGCATCACAAGCATGACAAGATACTGTATGAGTTGAGGCTGGAGACCTTTGACCTCAGTCTTTTACAACCACCCCCTGTGCACTCAGAATGATTTGATGCAGAGGTAATGCTGCAAATTGTAGAGCCTTGTAAAGAGAACAAACATCTCTAGGCAAAAAAGTCAATCTAAAGTCAATCTGAAGATTCTGAGCTACCTCGTCTGCAAAGTTTTGTGGAATGAAACCTATGATACACTATACAACATTCATAACAATACGAATATGTGTGTATTCAAATGTCTCAAACAATTAATCAATTAATCGACAATGAAATTATTGTTAGTTGCAGCCCTGCTCTTTGTGAGTTAAAACTGCTCAAATCGTTCAAGTGTTCTCTGGGGAAGACCTCTCCATTTTATTGTCAAGACTATTTCACGTCATCAGTCTTTCCAGAGAAATGACATGGAACATCATGCACTCACCCATGCTGTGGCCAAGTATGGAAAAGCGTTTCCATTGTAGAGCTGTGAAGACATGGATCACACTTGGGTCAAATTTCCTTTTGTCATGCAGTTTAGATAATGCATTGTGTAAAGGATAACATTCTGTGAGGCAGTCATTATCGTGGAATAACTCCTGACAGAGTGATGGGAGCCCGACGCCTGCAGAGGGCTCTTGAATCACTCTCAAGGGAGTTATTCCATGATAATGACTGCCTCGCAGAACGTTATCCCACTTATCACATGGATATCTATTGAATACATCAATAACATCAAAATGAAGCATGTTTATCTTTATATGATTATGATGGGTAATAGCTTCCGCAAAAGAACAGTAGTCTATTAAGACCAGCTGATTGGTCATGGCAACGTTCTGTTTCATTTTCCTCAACAGCAGTCTGGATACTTAGCAATGGTTCGTTATCAAGAAATATCAGACCTTAGTATGTTGGGAAGTCCCATTGAAGTGACAGTGATTCTTCAGCATTATAAAGATGTGTAATAATGTCTGATAACCACACATCTATGAAGTGGTTGCACTCTTCTGGCAGTATTACACTGTGAAGCTTAAAATAACTGTCACATTAACACAGGGTTACAATTTAGCGGCCTGACCGACGTGTGATTTTACAAATGGCAAGAGTTGATATCTTTGGATAACCTTTGGATGCGGTGCTTGCCCAACAACAGAAGTGATATCTTTGGATAATCTTTGGATGCGGTGCTTGCCAACAACAGAAGTGTAATTATTATTATTATTTTATGATGAATGCACATAATGTTGTTCATTATCCCTTACATAAACTACACTTCCCATGGATAACACATTAATAAACTACACTTCCCATGGATAACACATCAATAAACTACACTTTTCCATGGATCACACTTTAATAAACTACAGTTTCCTCAGCCCTTTCAGGGAACTCTTTTACATTAGGGGATTACGCAACTGCGTATCACACATTACAAACTGATTTTGTGGTATTGTACAAGGGAAACAATGTTACAAGGATTAATTATTATGTTACATTATTACATTATTATGTCTAAAGAAACAATGTCTACATCTACACAAAATTGTGTAGTAGTGTAGTGACAGTGTGTTCTTTTTGTATGTGCATTATATGTGTAGCATTTGTGTGTGTGCGTGTGTGTGTGTGTGTCTGTTTATTGATTTTATTATGGGTACCATCAACGACTCTCCTGACGTCGGCCACATACGCGGGGAAGGTGTAGAATACGCCTGCAGGCCTTGGGGAAGAGAAGCCGTGGCCCGCCATGTCCAAAGCCACACACCTCCACTCTTTACAGAGGAGAGAGAGAGAGAGGGAGAGAGAGACAGCCAAAGGGGAAAGGTAGATGGAATTGGCACTTGATGAATATGACGAAAAAGGTCCAACAGACAAATTACCCTGTGCAATTATATTTTACAATCAGACTAGTTGTAGTAGGATTTACATAGGCCTACACACACACTACCTTGAGGTAATAGTGGGATCAGTGTGTTGAAAGACCCAGAGTTGTCAGCCCAGCCATGCAGGCATAAGACTGGACGGCCCTCCTCAGGACCCCAGACTTGCGCCCTCAGCTCCCCCCAAGGGACTGGCATCCGTAACTCTGTGGCTGGTGGTACAGAATAATTTTAAACTTCACATTAAAGTTATACCTATCACTTACAGTACAAAGATAAATAGATAGATAGTCGGATAGATCACATCACTTTAGGAAGAGAACTTTGAAATGCTAAAGAACTCTATGGTAGTCTTTCTCGACCATGGTGCTTCCAAAAGCATCCTTAGTAATCTGATTTACTACCATTTACCTGTGCAGAGCCCTTGATTATAAATCTGTGTAAGGGTTTCTATTCTTGTCTCTCTTCATGGAACTAACCTAGCACACACCATTTACTACATGCAAACCCATGTTTGCATGTAAAGAGGAAGTAAGACCTTTTAAAAAAAACAAAAAAAAACAGGAGTCCAGTTCCATGGGTTCTGATTGGATTATCTATTTAACTTCTGATGAATAAAGTAGGTCTTGCCGAGGAAAAAAAAAATACGGGAATATGACCACATAAAACAACAACAAACGTACCTTTGAGTGGGCCTAGCCTACGGATCAAAGCCACTAAACATTTGTATTAACCAATTTCGTGAAACTGACGTTTTCTTACCTGTGCGTTTCATTGTTGCTGTGGCAAGTTGTCTGGCGCCATTCATAGCTTGGATCATTGCGAGAACGGCTCCGGCTTTACTATTGTAAAGGGCATTCATTTATTAACATCGAGTGATCTGGATGTCACAGTGGGACAACTTGTGGTCTGCAAACCGTTTTTGGCTGGCACTAGAACTAAGGTGGCAAGTAAACGTACACTCAGACAAACATTTCAGAAAAGGAATGAGGGGAGAGAGGTTTCTTCTTACCATTCGGGTCCCCCAGCTCGCAAAGTTGACAGCCGAGTCCCACCACTACCCTATCCTTGCTAGCGATGTTAGCTAGGTTTCTCAAAGGTGGGTAGCTTACCAAATACCTTGTATGTACCATAGACGACACGGATTTCAGTAGCACAAATTAATGATTTAGTGAACAAAATCTTCGTAAAACTGACAGCACGCCTGAAATTTCAAAACATACAAGTTAACTGCTAATTTTAATACGCATCGCAATGTCAATGAACAAGAAAAGCATGTCCCCAGTGCTCCCTTCCTTTGCGCACAAGAGAAACGCGCAAACGAGCTTCATCTGTGAAATGAAACTAAAGGAGAAAATTACAAAACTTTGTTTTGTTTGACAAAAGCTTTTGGTATGTTGACTCAAATAAACAATTCAATAAATAAATAATAATATGCAATTAACGCTATAGTGAATTATATTGCTCATTTAAGTCTCACACCTGAGAACTGTTTACGCAGCGCAGACTATGGTGAACATGCTACATTTAATTCTCCACACTTTGTCAAATTAAAGGTTTTTAATGTTGTTGGCACACATTTAAATTTTCTGTGGATGGAGAGTTGTTTCACAAAGATCAAGCGAACACTCGGATTAATTCATAGAATTTCGACTGTCGTAAATGTTCACAGTCAGTGAATTTTATCATTTGTTTCAATCATATCCACTCCATGTCAAAATAAAAGACTATTTCCAAAAGGGAAAAAAGTAGTTACTTTGGTAAACCATACGGGGGCGCTTAAACACAACAAATTTTCCTACTTGAACTTCATCTTTAAGCTGGTAACTGGTAGGCCTAGCTGATAGCTACTAACGTCCATTCATAGATATATTTTGCGTACGGCTTAAAATGATCCAAGTACTCCCAGTGGTACTTGTACACCAGTTTGTCAACCACTGGTTTAGGCACAAGATTTAAATGCACTGAATTCTGAGCACCTATATAGATCAACGAAATAGGATGGAATCTGCCTTCTTGTTACATCACTGGTAAAGTCACACTTAAGTATTCAACCATTCAAATTTTGCACAATGCACAATAGTCCTTGAGCCAGACCTCTAAATTTGGCCCGTCAGTACTACTCAACTACTCAAGTCTCATTGTGTTTTTTGGCATGTTGTGTCTCCCTAGAGTTAGAAAATATGTGATAGCACTGCATTCAGGGTAGCTTTTCTTATTTTGGCTTTTCTTGTTTTGTTCAGTTTATGTCCATTAAAAGCCTATGGAGGGTTTTGTTATGGATGAATAGGGTAAAACAATTAACTAATAGGCTAGATATCCTCACAAACCTTCCTCAGCTGATTATTTACATTAAGGCAACATTTTTTTGTATTGCAAGTTTTCTGAAATGTCAAGTATGAATATGTAAATGTGGCACTATACAATTAAATATATGCCATACATATATCAATTTAGGCCTGAACCATAAGGATAAACAAGTTAAAATAACCTAACCTATGTATTTTCTTGAAGCCTACACCCTGTAGGTGAGATTTAATATTTACTGAGACAAATCCCACCTTCTTCCGCACCATGGACAATGCCTAGTCCTCTGTAGTATTTGCCTTGTCTTGATTCTCAGTGTACATTTATGGGGCTTTAATAGGTAGTGCATCCCAAAATTGTACATGGCCTAAAATGTGTGCAAATGATCACATATTTCAATGGATAATGGCTCATCCACATGCATGTACAAAGTATTTCAGAAAACTACACTAATTGTCTTAATGTAAATAATTAGCAATATCTACAATTTTTACCCTATTCACCCATAATATACCCCTCCATAGACTTACAATGGGCATAAAGAGGGTGATAACACACAAAAAGCTACCACCAATGCGATAACATTTATTTTCTAATTCTAAGGTGGTATATCATTCCAAAAATCACTATGTGCCTTACTGCCCTCAGATGGTAGGACTACCAACCAACCCTCTGGCTCAAAGACTAAATGAATCCTTCAAACTATGAGCTATCTGACCTAAGCCTAACAGTAGAACAATTGAATAAAGTTATGGAGTAATTAAAAACATTTTTTTATCTATAATACGTTTACGGATACTCTATTTACAGCTGACAAAAGGAAGAAGAAAAAGTCGTCCAAATTTAGGCTTTGAGGTGTATCTGGCTGCTGACTTTTCTGTTGCTCGTAAACTGACTTGCTGAATGGTGAGGTCACATGCTAACGTTAAACATTCCGGAAGAAGCCCATCGCAGGAGCCGGGGATGTGTGATTTCCGCCTCGCAGAAGAAGAAAGTTGTGCAGGGTAGGACTGCGGGCTCCCGGAATCAGACAAGAAATGGACAGCCAGGGAAGGAAAGTGGTGGTTTGCGACAATGGTACCGGGGTAAGTTTGAAAGCAGACCGTGTTCTAGCGATCAACTCGATGGCGTTCGTCCTTCGTTTTGCAACAATGTATCTTTTCTCGCTGCAAAAAAGATTCAGGCGAAACAGGAAGTAGGTTGCAGTAGTAGCCCAAGCGAAGAGACTGGGTGGGTTAGGTTTCATGAAAGGAATGCCAATGCCAGGTTGTGAATGAAAGATGGGAGTGGTATAATGTGTAGGACTCGGACAGTTAGAACAGCTTTTGCATCACGTAATTGCTGCATTTGTTATTGCGGTTAGATTGATCTGACTAGCATAGCAGATCTCAATCGTCCATCCGTTTTGAAATACTAGCTAACTGGAAGTAGCCAGCTAATCATCTGACAGGAGTAGTATTCTTAAGTGTGTGGTTGCAATGCCCATAAGCAGTTTAATTATGGGATAGTGTCCACTGTGCAGTGCTTCAACAGTAAATTCTATCTGGAATGGCCAGTGACACACCTAGTACCTCTAAAGCTGGGTTATCAGAAGCGAACTGTCGAGCTGTCAGCTATGGCTAACTTGCTAGCTAGCTATCATTACAATGTAACAAGGAAGTTGCAAAGATGTAACCGTACAAGGTATCATTCGGAAGTCTATTTCATCTGCACCACCGGTACTGGCGAATCAGGTTTCATATGCTAAACCGAGACTTCAAATTTTGTGGAATTATTGTAATGTTAAGTTAGACAAGGATACGATACTCGTGTTTTTTTCTTAAGCGTCTTTGATGCTCTACCTGCCTCGCTCCTCCAATATGTTCACTAGAATTGTAGGATTCTCAGAGCATTTCATCGATTGTCTGGACTCGTTGATTACCCCATTTCTATCTGTGGCGCCAATGTGTTTGGGGGCAACATCCTGTATGAAGGGACTAGATGTGCTTTGCATTCAAGTTCCAATACACTAAGGAAAGGAAAGAATAGAATTGAAAATGTTATGGCAAAGACCTAAAATTGAAACTCAAAATAGTGTCTAAACATCTCTCTCTCCTTCCCTTTCTCTCCCTCCACCAGTTTGTCAAATGCGGCTATGCAGGCTCCAACTTCCCTGAGCACATCTTCCCTGCACTGGTGGGTCGGCCCATCATCCGCTCCACTGCCAAAGTGGGCAACATCGAAATCAAGGTAGCTAACAACCAATCACACCCATCCTTATTCTGTTACAGTACCGTTAACCAGTCGGGACACTTTTCTATCCATCCATTGCCTACCCTACACCCTATGCTCACATCATTGGTCACAGGTGTAATCAGACACCCTCATTAGTCAGTTTGTGTGGTTGAATGAGGTTTCTACATTAGTTTCTACATTAGTTCTGCATCAAATAATTAACAGATTACTTCAATTTCATCATCAGGAAGATGTCAGACTGAATTGTTTCCACTCAACATTTCCCAAGGGACAGACCTGCAAATTAATTACTTTTTCGCAAGGCATTTTGTAATCACCATACCAACATTCACTTACCCCTTGGTTTTTACTAAAACATCTTTCAGTTCTATACAGATGCCATTTAATTGCATTTGGAGACCTCATGCTCCCACAGACAAGATATGGTGAATATATGCCTTCACAAATTGATATGACACACAGTATATGTGGATGTAGAGTGATTACTGAACACCATCATGGAATTAAAAATCAGTAGGCTACCTCATTAGGCATGTGTTCAGCGGCTGTTTAATGTGCTAACACTGATTTGCACACTGAGATTGGGATGTGATTCTGGGCTTACACATTAACCAATCCCTGTGCTGCTCCTGACCCTGACTCTTATCACTGAATTGGGTGGAGCCCTCAAAGTAGTGCGAAGCAATGTGCTTCTGACTGATTTTAGGCTGGACTTTTTTTCTGTTTGTTTTCCCTGTCCTCATCTCACGTACGCTCACTCTCTCTCTTTGAAACTGATGTTTCTTCATGATCTACTTCCTCTCTAAAAAAAATATAACCTATAGCATCCATCCTCTGGGGTTGTAGTTATTTGCTATGACGCCTTGTGTTTATGTGCCTAAGTGTCTGTGGAGACAAAGAAAAAATTCCATGTGAGTGGACAATTACAGTTGCATGTCTTAACCAAAATTTATCTCGAATAACTAGCTGCAGATAAGAAATGAAAAAAGGTTGTGTGTTGAGAGTGTCCAGCGTACTTCCACACCAGCATAATTAAACAGCTACGCAGTCAGCTCTGTGCTCTTAAAGTGCTAATCCAGAGTACTTTCAACCATAGGCGTGTTCGTAGAGCACACTGTCATTTTAATGTAGTGGGTTCAAAATAACTCAGCCGAAAATAGCTTGTGCTAACTAGAGCTATCGCTTTAACCAGCATCCTCTGTTGTTGTCATTTTTAATTTAGTGGGTTCAAAGTAACCCCTGCAGAAAACAGGAACAGATCATAAAAGTTATTATGACTCAGTCACAGACTCAGAAGAGGAGTACATGAGTTTCTCTATTAGTCAGTCAATGTACAGGGCTGTTGTGGTTGAAGAACTGATGTTAGATATATTCACATTTGTAACATACAGCGGTGAAAATAAGTATTGAACACATCAACATTTTTTTCAGTACAGACATTCTATTTCTGATTGGTAAAATTTTCATGTCAAAAGTCCAATCAGTGGTATTAACCCAGTAAGTCTACACATTAAAAAAAAAAATAGGAACTTTAAATCACCAAATGAAGTTATGTGTAATGAGGTGAAATGGCAGGGGAAAAAACATATTGAACACACCAAGAAAAAGCAAGACTAAACAAAGGCACAGAAAGGTAAGTAACTGGCTTCAGTGCACATAAATTTAAGCCCACCTAGTAAATTTTGAGTACAAAAAAGTTTTTTGTTACAAAGGTGTTGCACAAGAAGATCTCATGATTGGCAAAGATATAAAACCCTCACCAGACACTTGCAAGCTCATTGTTGCCAATAAGTACCAATAAAACAGTTTTTAGACATTCATAGATTTCAAAACTTCAGACTTCTACTAAGCACCATCGGGTCCATTATCTGCCAGTGTGAGAAACATCACTCCACTATCAACAGGCCACCTGCAGGATTTCTTGCAGATTAACCACTCCAGGAGTCAAAAGGATAGTCAGAAGAGTGAAGGCCCAAGGACCACTCAGAAAGATTTCCAGGATTTGGAGAAAGCGGGTATATTAGTTAGAGAGTAAACAATAGGCAATGTGCTTCACTGTCATTTATCCTCCGAATATTGCACAGTACATCCACCGTCTGATCAAACTACAGTGGCACAGCACTTTATGACTTGTCTAAATGTTGTGTGGGAAACTTTTAATAAGTTTGATTTTTTTTTTTCAAGTCTTCATTGAGCTTTGTGAGTGGACCTTAGCTCTTGAGCTACACATCTAACTATCCCTCAGACTCCCTGAACAAAAAACTGGCAAGGAACTCCTGCGAGTGTCTGTTGGGAAGCAGAATCACCTTCAAACTACTCATAGATTACAACAGGTTCCTTCCCTTCTCTGGCCTTGTTTTACTCTTTTTTTCTTGGTGTGTTTCTTGGTGTAATACTTTTCCCCCTGATATTTTACCTCATTACACATACCATTATTTTTATTGATTTTTTATTTTTACTTTATTTGGGGCCTACAACACATTCTTAAAATAAAACAAGCTTGTATTCCCGTTAACATGTTTTCAGCATGCAGGTGACTGCCTTTTTCATGGGCAGAGGTAGCTGCTCATGTTGTGGTCCCCTGTTAGTTCCAGCACATAGCACTTTTATGCTTCCTAGCGTGATGTAGCACACATACCAATCTGTGTGTTTCAGGTGATATTGACTCGAAACAGAATGGTTGTTGTTGTAGATGGTGATATGAATAGTAGCCAGTTGAGCTAGAAAATGCCTAGAGTTCATGTCTGCAATCATCAGTTGAGAACAGGGGATGCTGTCTGCATGACGACTGAATCATGGCCTGTGCACAGTATAGACGTTTCAACGGTGAAAACCAAAACAATTCCTGAATGTTCTTTCTAGGTCCTTCCCAAACTACCTCCGCTATGTTTCCATTGCATCAAACAGCCATATGAACAAATGGGAAGGGTCTGTTTGGAATGTTAAAGCCTAAGTCCTTAGGGAACAGCTGTGATGCTAATAGTCGTACTCTGTTGAAACAGACTGTAGGTTACCAGGGAAACTGGCCGGTAGCGTTCCATTCCATTCCAGACCGTTCCATTAAGTTCCATTTTCCATGGGCTCCATCATATCCTTTAACCTTTAAGATTCTGTGCAGGGGCACCAAGCCCCACCAAGCCCACAGTCTCACTCTCAATATCAGCCCACAGGTGCTTACTTAAATGGTCCCCCCCCCCCCCCCGGGACTTGTTTTTTGTTTTCATCTTTCCTTCTGATGACCTGAACGACCTGTACCATCCTCATGACCTCTGACCTCTGAGCATTCCATCATCTCTCTGTCAGGACCTGATGGTGGGGGATGAGGCGTCGGAGCTGCGCTCCATGCTGGAGGTCAACTACCCCATGGAGAACGGCATTGTGCGTAACTGGGACGACATGCGCCACCTGTGGGACTACACGTTCGGCCCAGAGAAGCTGAACATCGAGCCACGTGGCTGCAAGATCCTGCTCACCGAACCGCCCATGAACCCCACCAAGAACAGGGAGAAGATCATCGAGGTGTGTGTGTGTGTGTGTGTTGGTTGGTTGTTCTTGTGTGTGTGTGTGCATGCACATTTGTCTGAAAGTGTGTACGTGTGTGAAGTGGTTCAGCAGAGAACAAAAAAATGTGTTTGTGTGTTTGCATGCATGCCTGTGTGTGTGTGTGTGTGTGTGTGTGTGTGTGTGTGTGTGTGTGTGTGTGAGAGAGAGAGACAGAGAGAAAGCAAGAGATGAGGTAATACACACGTGATAGAGAAGTAAATAAGAGGAAAAGAACAAGAGGCGGGAGTGTGTGTGTGTGTATGTGTGTGTTTGTGTGTATAGCGCATTGTTCTAAGATAATGATATTGTGTGTTCTGTGTGCAGGTGATGTTTGAGACATATCAGTTTGGTGGTGTTTACATTGCCATCCAGGCCGTTCTTACGCTCTACGCTCAAGGTATGTGTACACACACACACACACACAGTTATGTGCACTTGTGTTTACTTTTTTCCACAATAAGAAAACATCTACATCTCACACACACACACACACACACACAGCCTTGGGGTGTGTGCCTCTCTCACGGCTGAGACAGGACACACAGCTGGATCTCCTTGAGTGTGATGGATGAAGCACAAGGAATGTTAACATGCCATCTGTATTGTGAGAGTGTGTGTGTGTGTGTGTGTGTTTAAGGAAAATGTGATGTTCTGGAGGATGCTGTATCTCAATGTTCTAAGAACATCAATGTTATTTTGTAGTGCTGTAGTTTCCTTGTTTATGTGTGTCAGTGTCAGTGCACACATACGTGCGTACACACGTGTGTGTTTTTGTGTGTGTGTGTGTTCTGCATGCTCTGTCTGAGTAGCGCTCAGGCTTGAACCAGTGTGTTGTTTTCATACATTTTTGGTTGTGTTTGGACACAGACAGCAGCACCATATTTGGACAGCACAGCATCTATCGCGTGTAAATAAGCGTTTCAGAGGTTTATAAATAATAGTCCGTTTGAGGTTTGAGGTTTGAGGTGGAGCTGCCAGTTTGCATCACATTAAAAAAACTCAAGGAGGAGTTTAGGGACACTTATGAGGTCGGGACAAATTGCTAATTTGAAAATTGCTTCATTTGAAAAGAATGCCTGTGCTGTAATGTAACCCACCACAGTATGCTTTTGTGAAATGCTTTTTAATCGGGTCATTGAATTGTGGTCCTATGTATTTAAGTTTGCATGTATCTGATAAGGCAGTGGAGACTATTTTAAGGAATAAGTGTAAATCATGAAGTCAGTCTATGAGAGACAACATACTGTGAGACATCACTTATTTCATCTTATATGTACAAGTCTGCCATTGTTTTTCAAAGGAGTCCCAAAGAAACTCCAGATTTAGTCCCATTTTTTTTTCATCTACTGAGCGAATCGAATGCAAATTCACAGTGAAGCATAAAGCTGCTTTGATGGAATGGATGGAAACACACACACACACACACACACACACACACACACACACACACACAGGCCAGTTTGACAGACTACCCACAGTGCATCTCTCTGTGGCGTGTCCGCTCCCTGGGTGCGTTTGGAGCTCCGGTCCCTTCCCCTCCATGAAAGGGGCCGATTCAGCTTGCAGGCTCATCTTCTGTC
Source organism: Tenualosa ilisha (assembly GCA_015244755.2). Taxonomy (NCBI): domain Eukaryota; kingdom Metazoa; phylum Chordata; class Actinopteri; order Clupeiformes; family Clupeidae; genus Tenualosa; species Tenualosa ilisha. The sequence goes on from PYXC01000272.1 coordinate 130,758, forward strand.
TGTACTCCCGGCCAATCCCCACTGGAGCTTCCTGCTTCCTGCTGCAGAGGATTGTGGGATACAGGAGTGACTGACTAGGCTTTGTGCGTGAATGAGAGGCACTCAGAAAGTGCACTTGCACTAGCAAAGGCGCGTGTAAATAAACAAGTTAACGTGGACACACATACTCACACACATACATACATACTTACTCACAAGCTCACACTTGTCCAGTGAAGACAGACAAACATATTGCACACACACACACACACACACACAGAAACTTTTTAATGGTTTTGGTTTACATTCTGAGAAGGAACCACCAAGCCAGCTTCTGTTTTGGTCTCACACATAGAAAACCTCTATCCCAATACACTGATGACTGAGTCTTTCCTCTGTTTGTGTGTGTGTGTGCGTGTGTGTGTTTGTGTGGGGGGGCAGGTCTGCTGACGGGTGTGGTGGTGGACTCTGGTGATGGCGTCACTCACATCTGTCCTGTGTACGAGGGCTTCTCCCTTCCCCACCTCACCCGCAGGCTTGACATTGCCGGACGGGACATCACACGCTACCTCATTAAGGTATACACACACATACACACACACACACACACACACACACACACACACATACACAGACACAGACAAACTTGTTCGTATTGGTTGTTCTCTTTACTCTTAATATTGGTGTGATAAAGAATTTTTAGTGATGACATTCTTCATGTTATGGTTTACAGCAAGGACATTGTCATTTATATTAAAGGGGACATAGAATGGATGAGAATGAGTATTGTACCTTGTTCTCTGATGTTAAAATAAAATATGTTCAACTTTAATTTATTAAAAATGTTATTTAATTTTACAAGCCCTGTTAAAACCCTGTATTTAGGGTGGTTATTGAAATGGTCCTTTTTGTCTAAATGGCGCCCTCTGTGTGCAGCCACAATTGAACTGCAGTTGCTTTATGCTCTTTGACATCACATGTGGACATCCATGCCTCATGTTCATGATAGCTCTTTGACCATGCACAACCTCTCCTAATTCAAGGCTAAAATAGTTTTCCGTTTGTGTCCTCATTAGCCAAAGCAATGTATAACATTTTTTTTTGCCGTTGTCATTCTCGTTACTAATGTGAATGAACCCTGAAAATTCCTGAATATAAACCATTATATGCCCAAATTCTTCCTGTTTTTCATTCATTTTTATTAAGTCATGAGTTTTTTCCATTTGTTTTTGTTTCTTACTTTTTGTAATTCCATTTGTAATTTTTTCTCCCCCCACCCATATGCAGTTGCTCCTGCTGAGGGGCTATGCCTTCAACCACTCTGCGGACTTCGAGACGGTGCGCATGATGAAGGAGAAACTGTGCTACGTGGGCTACAACATCGAGCAGGAGCAGAAACTAGCGCTCGAGACCACCGTCCTGGTCGAATCCTACACGGTGAACGCACATACACACATGCACACTCTTTCACAACTGGAAAAGCACACACATGTTCACTCAATCATGTGCTTTCACATTTCCACATGCACACACACACATACGCACATTTACACTTACTGACATACAGAAACACTGTCTTACTCAAGTGTTCATGCAGGTCATGACCATACAATGACAGAAGTATCTCATCTCAAGGGCTACACTATGCATTGTGTGTGATTCATCTCAACTATTGACCAGTCTGGATCGTGAAGTAGGGGGCCCTCTGGTGGCCGTTGACTGTAAAAACACTCTAAGTACTGTATACTCCATCTGAGACCAAAAAGTGACATTCAAATGGAACGTTGGCCTTTAGCTAAACATTTTTTTTTGTTTTATTTTATATGTGTGTGTGTGTGTGTGTGTGTGTGTATGGGTGTGCATGCGTGTAGCTCCCAGATGGGCGTGTTATTAAGGTGGGTGGCGAGCGTTTTGAGGCTCCAGAGGCTCTCTTCCAGCCACACCTCATCAATGTGGAGGGAGTAGGAGTCGCCGAGCTGCTCTTCAACACCATCCAGGCTGCCGACATCGACACCAGGTACGCACACACACATACAAACACTTAATAAATGATGTCATACCTCTGTAATAACAACTGGTGTTATAACTCTTCGTGTTCTTTCTCTCTCTCACAGGGCTGAGTTCTACAAACACATTGTTCTGTCAGGCGGTTCCACCATGTACCCTGGGTTGCCCTCGCGCCTGGAGAGAGAACTCAAACAGCTCTATCTAGAAAGGGTACTCAAAGGAGACGTGGACAAGCTGTCTGTGAGTGTACAAACTCACACACACACACACACACTGACATTGACACACTCACACACACTCAAACACCTTCACTCACACTCATTCACTCACTCACACACACACACACACACACACTCTCACACACTCAAACATACACACTCATGAATGCATCACTTTTTCTGTCTCTCTGTCTCTGTCTCTTTCACTCATGGTTTTAATATACCATTGTGCAGATCATATGGACAAATCTGTGTAACTTACATGGAGTTGTGTTGTACTTGTGCTATGTAGCCACCAGATGGCGCCCTTGCCTATGACATGAGTAATGGCTGTCACTCAAGAGTCAGCATGTGCACTAGACACTGGCCTCACTGGCGGAAAGCAAACTCAGGACTCAGCGCTAATGTTTGTCGTCTGTCTCTTTTGTCCTCCGTTTCTTCATCTCTCTTTTTTCCTCCCTCCTTCTCTCTCATTCATCCTCTCTGTAATGCTCTCCTTCCATCTTTTTCCATTCTATGCCATCCTGTTTTCTTGTTCTCTTTTTCTCTCTTCCTCTTTTATTTTTTTCTCTCTGTTTCCCTCTCTTTGTCATTCTGTTCTTTGCTTCTGTCCTCTTACTCCTTTTTTTGTGGATTCTCTCTCTCTCTCTATCTATCTATCTATCTATCATCCATCATCTCTCTCTCTCTCCACCTTTCTTTCCCTCTCACAGAAATTTAAGATCCGTATTGAGGATCCTCCACGGCGAAAGCACATGGTGTTTTTGGGCGGGGCGGTGCTTGCCGACATCATGAAGGACAAGGACAACTTCTGGCTCACACGCGAAGAGTACCAAGAGAAAGGGGTCCGCGTGCTCGAGAAGCTCGGGGTCACCGTCAGATAAACACAAACACACACACACACACACACACACCACACACACACACACATTGTACTATTATGTACATACACACAAACACAGACGCATACACACACAAGCACACACATATACAGATGCCGTATATACACCAATTTGGGTGTTAAAAGAAGATAAACACACACATTTACACAAACTCAAAAGGAAAGGTTCGTAAAAATGCCCCCACGTTGCATATGAACACACAAGCTCAGATAAACATGCACTCAGACTCCACAGATGCACACACATACTCACTCGTATGTTTCATAAGGGTGCTTTAGAAATGTTTTTTTGTTCACGTGTAATGTAGCCTACAGTAAGTGTGGGCAAACTACGCAAACACACACACACACACACACACACAGTTTCCCTTCTTAGTTCCAAACCAGTCTTACGATACCAAACATGACCTGTACCAAACACACTTTTACCAATATCCCATCCCTCACTCTCGCATCTCTCTGTCTCTCTCTGTCACTCTGTCACTCTGTCTCTCTGTCTCTCTGTCTCTCGCTCACAAACACACACATACATCTGTCTTGTCCATTTACAAGCAAGAGTTGTATCTATTCAGCGTTTAGTTTACCCTTTTTACCCACCCAAGGTTGCCATCAGTCAGTCAATCAATCAATCAATCACTCACTCCTGAGTCGGTCAGTCAAGTCAGTCAGTCAATCAATCAATCAATCAATCAATCAGTCAGTGAACTAGTCAGCCTGTCTCCCTTTGTGAAGGAAGAAGCATCAAGTCAGAATGAAAGAAGTGAGTGAATGAGAGCAAGAGAAAAGAAAGGAGAAGTAGAATGTGGCAGGCGGGGGGGGGGCAGTTGCGTTTTTCGGACAGTAGACCACAGCCGAGTTAGTAAAAGAAGGAAGAAATATAGAGACTCCGTCACTACAGAAAGTGTTCAGTAGATGACGGAAACAGAAGTTGTATCACTTAATATAAACCTCCAGCCTCCCAAAATCTATTCGACAGATTGGGTAGCCGGAGAAATTATTTTATAAATTGAATTTAGTTAAAAATGTTATGTTTTTGTTGATGATGATGTTGATGAAGATGATGACTATGTTTGTGGGCCAAATGTATCAAATGCGCTATGTGTACACTGTTAACACAAGATGACCTGTTTTTGTAGAATAGAAATGAGAATATCGTTGGTGTTTTCTTTCCACAGTGGGTTTTTTTTCATGTATTTGTTTAATCTCCCTAATTTTGTCATTCATGTCTGTCTGCTCCTTGTTCAAGTCAGGCACGTCACAAATAGCCACGCCATCACTCACACCCTGTGGCCTTACTATTGAGTGCACTATCTCTTGGGACGCCCTCAACTGAAGGACTTCCTGCATTCATTTGGGGAACAATGAAGTAGTTTTGGGCAATGGCCACTGGGAGGGTTCCTCCACACACACACTCACACACACACTCACACACACACACACACACACACACACACACACACACACACACTCACTCTTCAAGACATCCAAACTTGTGTTCTCAAGGTGCAAAAGACAAAAAAAAAAAGAAGTGGAAGGTGTTTCCCTCCATCACACATACAGTATCAGAAATAAGGGACGTTCACACCAGTAACGTTAATTATAACTGCAAGTGAGAGTCGCTCTAGTTAATCTGAACGACATCCAAAGCGTGTTGCATGTTGCGATTCGCAGTCGTTGGTCAGTGTGGCCACTCATGTCATTCTAGTTACAGTTATCTTCATAGCTGTCGTTCCTGGTTTGAGCAGCCCTATAGACTTCATTCCAGTGGAGTTTGTCTTTGTCTTTGTCCCAGATGCAGTCACTTTAATCTCTTCACCTGGTTGCACTTGTGGTATTTGAAGTTGCAGTCAATAGGCTAGGCTAGGCTGGGCTGGGCTGGGATGGGATGAGATGGGTGGGAGAAAGGCAACAAGACATTTGCCTTTTGAAAATTTCTTGTTTGTCTCAGTTTTGTATGGACTCCTTTGGCAGTTGTAGCGGGTCCTCGACTTAGGTCAGGCACTTGATCTGACAAGAATCCAGTCTACATCAGAATCGGATTGGATCGTCTGTAAGGGTGGGGGGGGGGAGGGGGTCGAGGGTGGGGGTGCTCTGTGATCGCTCACAGATGGTGTAAGCAGAAGGGTGTGAATATTCATCTGAGACACAGTTTTTAAAAGATATATTCCTGAAACAAAAGTCAAATTACTGAAGTTTTTTTATGTGTGTGTTTGTGTGTTTTTTTCATGCACCTAGAAATTCACTGAATTGTTTGTTCCAAGGGCATAATCCATGCAACTCTTCTAAAATAACAGCCACAAATTTAGCGGCAAGTCAAAAAAAAGTCAAATGGGCAAACAAACATTTTTTTTTTGTATACCCCACTCTTCAAAACTAAAGAGGAAACTGGTATTTCCTGTCTTGTCTCAGCGATGAATTAAATTCTCCAGTCTAGATTGGAAAATACATAATATGAAATGAAGTTTTAAGTACACTGTTTGTGGCATATTTGATGTTTAAAAAAAATTCCATGCAAAATATGGAATTGACAAACATTTTTATGTCTCTGTCCGGTACTTGTTACAATATCAGCGGCAATTCATATTAATGTTTATTGATATTGGTTCTTTGATTTGAAATTAGTTTATTTGTCGTTGTTTTTGGTTTGTTTGTTTTATAAAATGTGCTTATACAGTGCCAAGTGCTGTCACTGTAGCTGTGTACTCATTTTTTTTTTTTATATTTTTTTTTTTTTTTTTTTGTTTGGATTTTGTTCATGGTGTACTGCCAGCCGCTGATTTGAATAAAAGAAAATGATTTATATAGATGGTGGTGATTTTTTTTTTTATTTTGTGTATAGCTGCTTACAGATACATCTCTGCTGATTTGTGTCTGAGAGAGTGTGTTCAATATGTTGTTCAGTTGTGTTTTCGAGAGTGTGTGTACATACATATTGGTGTGTGTGTCTGTGTGTGTCATCACTTGACATTGGTGGCGAGTCCAGGTTTTTTATATTTTGTGTTACTTACATACACACACGTCTGAGAGCGTGAGGGTTTGTTGTTCAGATGTGTTTTCTGTGTGTGTGTGCCTGTCTTTCTGTCTCTCTGCATCTGTTTCTGAGTGTGTGTGCACATGCATGACATTATGAGCTGGGGTGTGGTGGTAAAATATGAAGTGGGTAAACTAGGTATCCGGTGATCACTATAAAGTGGGCCACGACATGCAGTATCAGATTTTTTAAAGACATGTAGAACATAATTCATTATGGCAAGTGATTGTCTGGTGTTTGTATAACAATATCAGTGGTATTAAATGGTAAATGTGGATAATGCAGTGGGATTTTTAAATGTTAAAAGTTGCGTTTAGTGCATTAACTTAATTAAGAGATGTATAAACTCTACTTCTGAAATTTGAAAGGTGGGTAAACTGCATCGACTTGCCTTTACCCTCCACTACAGCCCTGGGTATGAGTGTGTGTGTGTGTGTGTGTGTGTCTTAGAGGCAATCGCAGATCCATGTCCGTACTCGCCAGTTTCCCTCCTTCCCTGCTTCTCTTTTGTGTGAAGTCTGTGTGTGTGTGTGTGAGTGAGTTTGAAAGTGTTCTGTTACCAGGCCACTGACATCGGAATTCCCACCGATGACGGTTGCCACGGCAATGACCCGACCACAGGAAGAGCGTTTCCTGTTGCATTCTACGGCTGACCCCTCTCCAAGCACCCTCTCTGTGGGGGTCACCATGTGAGTGACAGCTCACTGGTGGCGGATTCATCAGATACTGCAGGACTTGCTGCAGAGGCTTCACAGTTACATTGCGCACACACACACTTAAACATACACATTCATACGCCTCATGAGTGTGTAGGAAACAACTGAAAAGTTACATCGCACACACACACAGAGGCAACACACACACAGTTACATTGCACAAACATATACATAGTTACATTCTGCGCACACACACACACACACAGTTACAATGTGGACAAACACATTTAAACATTCACATTCATAGGCCTCATGAGTGTGTATGAACCAACTGAGCAAAGATGTGTGTATGAGTGTGTGAAAGCTACAGAGTGTGTGTGGTGCAAGCACACATGCTTGTTCAAACTAGTCAGTACTAAAGCCCCTTTATTGAGCTCCTCCTGTAGTCTGTGATTTTTCATGTTTGAAATCATGCCTTTACATGTGGATTTGTTTTTGTCAGTTTCTCTCACTTTTTTTTTTTTTTTTACGGGGCAAAACATCCCGTAGCCAAGCTACCGCTGCCTTGTACTTCTGCAAAATATTGCATTTTACTCCAGTACTGCGTCAGGAAGCTCTTTACACCTAGGGTACGCCAAATTTTTGGTTGATCAGTCAGTAAACAGAGGGCTCTGGCATGCCCAATAGTTTTAAAGTTCACAGAAAGTATCTGCTCAGGAAGGAAGGCGCTTTGCACAAAGTGAAACAATGTGAAAGTGTTTTGTATACCAGGCTATTAAATCTGCCAGTTTTTACATGTGTATTTGTTTGCAAGCCAAAGAGAAGGTAGGAGAACAGAGTTTAACAAAAATATAAGAATTAATTTCAATAAATAAAATAATAATTAATTTTATTTTTTTATTATTTAGATTCTAGGGGTAAGCACAAAACAGCACAGAGGAGCATGGTGCTCTCAAGTGCAGTGTGAAAATACAAGCTCCCCTTGAAGGCAAGCACATAACCCTTATCCACACATAGGCCAGTTTTAGACCATTGATTTGATCTGGCCCATGCACCACCCAAAGACTTTTGATCTGGCCCACGCACCACCCAAAGACTGTTGATCTGACCCACGCACCACCCAAAGACTTTTGATTTGACCCACGCACCACCCAAAGACTTTTGATCTGGCCCATGCACCACCCAAAGACTGTTGATCTGGCCCACGCACCACCCAAAGACTGTTGCATTGCCACTGCAAGGACAGTAAGGGTGCTGACAAGCTAATACAATTTCAAGCTTGGACTATTGTGTGCCTCCAAGATCATTTTCGCATTATAAGTTAGTTTACTATCAAAATTTGATCCTGTTAATTGTAGGAAGTGACTTACTGAAGGGCGCTAAAATAGCTCGCATACCGTAAAACACCTGGATGTGCAAGAGACTTAGACCTCTTGAGACTCCAAAAGTTTCTTCAAAGCACCACCCCCCCCCCCAGCTCAAAGCAGTATGGTCAACCATGTCCCCAGAGACCCCATCACCTCCCCTGAAAAGCCCCCCCCCCCCCCCAACCTTGGGGGTCAAGATGGCAGAACAAATCTTTTCTCCTCTTCCTTTCTCCAGGGTGATCTTTCCAGCATCTTTAGTTACACTTTGACACCCAGCACACTCACACACATTCTTTTTCACGCCCCCATGCACATGCACATTTTTTTTTTCTTTCTTTTTTCCTTCTTTTTTTTTCCTGTCTTTCTTTTTCTCTCTCTTTTCTCTCCTAGTCTTGCGTTTTCACTCCTGCGAAAACAGACATATTTCAATGCGTCGTGCAGGTATGCTGCACACACAGCCTATTTCCCTGTTATTTATTTCTCTCTCTCTCTCACTTTCTTCCTGTTTTTACTCCATCTCTCTCTCATTCTCTCTCTCTCTCTCTCTCACACACACACACACACACACGCACACACACACATATTGTTTTTCACTTTTCACACATGCATTTTGGAAGTACTGAACATTTTCTTTGTCTCCCTCTCTCTACCCCACCCCACACCCACTACACACACACACACACACGCACACACACACACATACACAGACTCACACACACACGCTCAGATAGAGTGGGTCAGAGATGCTGTCTGTGGCCTGTGGGGGTCTGGTTGTGTCGGTCGGTCACACATGATCTCCCTCCTTTAGCTTCTGGAATTCAGAGCCATGTCAAGCTTCAGGACCCCTTTTATTTCCAGCTATAGATCCGTGAAGTCTGCTGCATGTGTGTGTGTGTGTGTGTGTGTGTGAGTGTGTATTATCTATATGTGTGTGTGTTGACAAAACTTGTGCTGAAGGAATTGTGATATGAGAACATTTAACAAACGAACAGTAAGTGACTGTTGATTTTTTTCCCTCCTTTGTCCTCTCTCTCTTTCTCTCTCTCTCACTTTCTTTCTGGTCTTTCTATCTCTCTTTGTTATTCATAATCCCTTCACCTCTCCGTGATAATGTATCTGTGTTTTTTGCACCATGACTCCAGCATATGCACGCACGCACGCACGCACGCACGCACACTGCAGAACAAGGTCTGCTTTGAATCTGATGCAAACGTTTTGAATGGCCCAATCACAGACCTAGCCACACATGTGGCTCCATTTGAGATAGCATGGCCATTGTGTGTGTGTGTGTGTGTGTGTGTGTGTGTGTGTGTCACAGTAGAAGAGGAAGTGTGCTTGAGGGCCGGTTAAAAAAAAGTGTGTGTGACTGTGTATTTGTGTGTGTGTGTGTGTGTGTGTGTCCATGTGTGAGTGTGTATGTGTATTTATGCGTTTGTGTGTGTGTGTGTGTGTGTGTGTGTATTTGGGTGGTGGTGGTGGTGCATGGTGCTCACATTTGTTTCAGATTTCATCCATGTAAACAACTGAGTGCAGGCAGACATGCTGGGGCCTATTTAAATTAGGCCCAGGCAAGAGTACAATCAGCAAGAGAGAGACAGAGGAGTGTGACAGTGTGTGTGTGTGCGTGTGTGTGCGCGTGTGTGTGTGTCTGTTTCTGTTTTCATGTTTGGATGAGACGGTGTGATGGACATTGTGTAAATCTGTGTGTGTGTGTGTGTGTGTGTGTGAGAGAGAGAGAGAGAGAGGCAGCATGAGAATATGTATGACGTGTGTGTGTGTGTTTATGATTGTATGAAGACAGAAGACAGACCAAAAGAGTTGCAGGAGATGAGTGAGTGGTGATGAGATGAGTGGTGTCTATGGGGGAGACACAGACTGGCAGTGCAAACCTGAGCCTGGAGGAGAGAATATCAGTGTTGAAAGTGTGAAAGGTTCAGTGTGACAAACTGACACTGACACTGAGAGGTAGTGTGTGTGTGTGTGTGTGTGTCTGACTGTGTGTGTTGTGTTTAACACTAACAATGATTCTTATAGCACATTTTCCAAAACTATTTATACTTATAAGAAAACTACTCACTGAGAATTAAAAGCACAGACTACAAACTACTCTCAGTTTGCAATTTTGTAACAAACATGTAAACACATCTCACTGCTTTACAGTCAATTTCCAAATGATCAATACACTCCTAGTAAAACTATACAAATTTTATGTGTCACATGTCACACTGTCACATGTGAAAACTGTTTTAGATAATCAGTTCACTTTGCAGTCAGCCTGAGCACTATACATGAGCCACAGGTAAGCTTTCAGTGTGGAGGATAATGGAAGGAGAAGGAAGACTGAGAAGAGAGAGAATTAGAGGAGGTTGAGGAACAGGACGTGGAAGTGAAGAAGTAGGAGGAAGTGGAGGAGGAGGTCAAGGAGGTGAATTTAGAGGAAGAGGATGAGGAGGTGAAGAAGCAGGAGGAAGAGGAGGAGGATGAGGACAAGAAGGTGAGGTTAGAGGAAGAGGACGAGGAGGTGAAGAGGAAGGGGAAGAAGAGTAAAAAATAGAAATACTAATGTCATCAGAGCAATGATAGTGGACCATGTAATCAACCATGGAATGACCCTGAGGGAAGCTAGCCAACAGGTACAGCCAAACCTGAGGCGCTACACTGTCGCAAGCATCATACGGTCATCTCAAAATGAGAATCAGTTATTACAGTCACTTCACACTAAGTTTTGAAGTAGTACTATACTCTTATGAGAAACACAATAATACTATTTAGTATGTAAAAATTGAAATTTTTACTTTGCCGAATTGACGAAAACCGAAAAGACGTCCAGGATCTGGGGGCAGAGGAAGAATATTCAGTGCAGAACAAAGGATCCATATGGTCAATATGGTGATCCCCAATAATTCCATAAGGCTACCAGAAATACACCTGTGCATAACAGAGAATGACGCCACCTTCCAAAACATAAACAACGTGAGCATCTCTCTATTATCTCGTGTACTGGCACACAACACAATCAGGATGAAACTAATTTACAGAGTCCCGTTTGAAAGAAACAGTGAACGTGAAAAACAACTGCTATGTGAGTCTGTGCAGGTGAGCCACGGTATCACTGGTCCTGAGAGTGGAATCTGGTTCTGAATCTGGAATCTGGTTCTGAATCTGGAATCTGGTTCTGAATCTGGAATCTGTTTACTGCGGTGCTGTGAATGAGCCTGCCGGGGTGCGTTTGATTAGTCTTTTCCAGAGAGTGATGGAGCTACAGGAAGATGCCATGGGTCAGGAGCTGGTTTTTGTGGATGAGGCAAACGTGGAGACGTGACAGGAACATTATTGGGCACCATGCGTTAATTAATGTCCCAGGACAATGTGGTGGTAACATAACTATGTTATCCCCATATATGCCCATATAACACTGCACACATTATGACATTCCTGGACACCCTATGTTATATACTCACGTATAACGTTCAGAGACCAGAGCAGACCAGGTACATCATCATGTGGGACAATGTTAGTTTGGTCTGCTAATGGTTTACTGGTTTACCCACTCTTCACTGTACTCAGCCTCCCCCCTTACTGTC
>PYXC01000272.1:150000-162500 GCA_015244755.2 Tenualosa ilisha
GTGATGCATGCCATGTGTGTCTATGTGCCATTCTGCTACATACTTAATGCAGAACTGCTTTACCAGCTGAAAACACACACACACACACACACACACACACACACACAGACACATACACACAAATAAAGTATAAACATCACCCAGATGCTTAAAATAAGTTATGTCATTTGTAATACACAAATTCACATTTTTCATAGCCATCCCGCCACCCCCCCACACACACACGCACGCACACACACGCACGCACACACACACACACACACACAACTAATAAAAGCACACTCGGGAGTCCTGGTGTTAGGTTAGCTTCTGTATGATGTATTGGTCATTTATACAGTTCTCCATTTAACTCCATTTTCTCCAAAAAAAAAACACAAAACAAAACAAAAAAACAAGAAAATAAAAACAAACTGAATCCATCCTTACTACCCATCAGTATCATCTTATTAGAAATGATAAAAAAATAAAACTTAAAATGTACATCATACACTTGATATTATATATATATTTTTTATATATATATATTTATACTTTACTTTTTACAGAGGTAAAAATGCTTATTGTAAAAACATTAAATGAAACAAACAAAAACCCATTCCAATTAATAATACAGATGTTATTCTCCTCCTTGTACATCATCATGTCAACAACAATAATAATAATGAATTCATTATGATGTTGATTATTATTATTATTACTGTTTTTTTATAATGAGACACGCTTGAGCAGTGGACTGAGCAACATGCTTCAGGCACTTTCCTAGAAACAGATTTTCTGTGTTTTGGTAGCTCTTTCCAGTCAAGTCCCTCTTAGGTAACATAACCTAACAGTTAACACAACCACTGAGCAGTGCGTTATAGGGGGACTGTAACGCATGCTCACTGACCTAAACACACACCTATTGAGACACCTTTTACATTGCATTCAAAAAGTGAGAGAAAAAGCATTAGTCGACAAGGATGTTTGGTTGATGACATCAGCGTGACCTATGACCTTTCCATACAGGAAGCAGGAAATGGCTTGTCGGCATGTTAACTGAGGCATTAGGTTGCATTAACTAAAAGACACTGAATGGAATGAGTGACCATCCCTTTAAAAAAAAAAAAAAAAAAAAATCGAGTGGTGGGTCTTGTTAGACCCAGCCTTTGACAGACACAGACAGACAGACAGCTTTTGGTTTTCTTTCCATTCCACAGGTAGAAAAATAAAAGTACTTTTTTTTGTTTTAGAAAAAAAATAGCATCCCTCTTTTTCTAACAAGACGCTTTCACTTGCCTTTTCTTATTGGGTTTTGTGAAAAGGGTTGAGACAAGAACAAGGGGTTAAAGAGAGAGAAAGGGGTGAGGTGGGTGGATGGGAGGTGGGTCAAGGAATGGGTGAAAATCTGAGAAAGATGGAGAGAAATGTAGGGAGGTGAAGGAGGAGTTGAGATGGGAGGAGGACAGAAGGCATGATGGGAAAATCGACACCAGCTTATAAAGAGCACATCGCCTCCACCTGTATCCCCACAGTTAACATTGGTCTGTATCACACACACACACACACACACACACACACACAGTTGCATGGGCACTTCACTGAGATCTTCAGGCAAATTCCAAAGCATTGACTTTAGTGTTGTGCTTATATACAGAGACAGAGACTACTACAAATGGGGCCATTAACTCTCTTGTTCTACACACACACACACACACACACACACACATACACACACAGACATACATACAAGGTCACAGAGTATTTTGAGGCTGGATTTCTTCTTAAAAAAATAGACATGTACTGTATGTATATATTTATATTGTCAGGCAGTTCTCGTACATGCATACAGACACACACACACACACACACACACACTCAAATGTAGACATATAGGCCTAAATGTTTACAGCTAAACCACCAATTTAGTGACAAACATATTTCACTGAAGTATGATCACAACACAGCTGTCGTTCTCTCCGAGTCTATCACTCTGTCTCTGTCTGTCGTGAGCACTTGGACAATTGTGGTGATGAACGGCTATGACTGACAAGCTGAAGGATCAGTTGTGGGAACCACATTCTTGCTGGAGTCAGACAGGGATGGACTCACTGCACTGCAGATGAAGGAGAATGCAGACCTGTTTACACATAGCCTATCTGCTCACGTCTCTTCTGCTACTCTGTAGAAAATAGATCACTGGAGCGCACAGATGTTCGATTTGGTTAGTTTATTTTAAAAAGGTGCAGAGAACGACAGAGAATGTAGAGTTACATCTTCATCAGACTCTAAGACTCTGAAGACGAAACTTGCCCTTGTTCCCCATGAGACACCTAGATTGTTACCAGAAGCACAGTGGAAACACCACCGATGAGACCCTATGTTTTGTGTTAGCAGAGGGTGGACACAAATGACTCCATTCCCTGATCCAGCACTTTGCATCGGCTAAACTTGGTTACCTAGTTTAACGCTGTCTACACTTTAGCTTAGCAAATTTAACATTTGCTAAACTTGGCTACATACTGTAACTTGACAGCTGGCTAAACCTCACTAGCCAGTTTAGCATCAGCTAAATCTGTCTACCTTTGGAATCTTCAACTGGTTTTCGAAGGCTTGGATTTTGTTTTCTTCTCCTTCTTTTTGAAAAGGAGGTTTAAAATTTGGAGTGATTTAACAGTGTTGCTGAGAACTACTTTACAATGGTGTAGTCTGTGCATCATTAAAACTGTTATTGTGATTGTACCAAGCAAGTGGCTAAAAGCTTCCTATAACAACACTATCTCTTTAAAAGGTTTATCTAACGTTTCTGGAATAATCCATGACCACTTTCTCTCTGTTTAAAGGAAGATAGACATAAAAATACACACACACACACACACACACACACATGCTCACAAACTCTCCACTCAACTTCTGGTCCACACCAGCATTAAATAGGTACACGCTAGTATATTCACACACACACACACAAACACACACACGCACACACATAGACACACTCAGACACACACAGTGGGATGGTCCTGACATTAGGCATAATGATCACAGTCTGTGTACATAAGTGCCTTTGTTGAAAAGCGAGAACTTCAACAACTGATCAACAACTGGCAAGCCATGGCAATGGGAAAACACAAACAAACAAACAAACAAACAAACAAATGCATACCAAACCAACACACAAAAGAGAGAGAAAAAAAAAACACAAATTCAAGCCTTTACACATGAGTGTAAAAATATAAAGTACCGGTTTATGAATATATTTATATAGATTTATATAGAAACAGATATTTGTTTTAGTCCATAAAATGTATATCTCGGAAGCTTTTGAGTGTACCCCTTTGCACATACATCAAACAAGGGAAGCAAATAAAAATAATAATAATAATAACAATAATAATAACAATAATAATAAACAAACAAAGCCATCAGGATTGTGGAAACCACGACCATCTCTGGTCACAAACAAAAACAAAAAACAAACGGAACCCTTTCATCATCCATACCCTTCCGCTTTCGCTTGTGTTAGAGATCAACCAATGGCTAGCAAGAAAGAAAATATAAACAAATACAAAAACAAACAAAATATATATTTATGTATATATTTATATATATTTATAAAATAGAAATTGCCCAAATGCACACGGTTCTTTTTTTTCCTCCCTTATGTTTCTGATCAGTCCTCTGTTCTTTCTTTCTTACTTCTCTCCTGCTGGTGATCAAAGGTCCGTTCCGGTTTTTCATTGCTCCACTCCTCCCTCTCTCACTCTCTCTCTCTCTCTCTCGCCTCTTAGAACCGCTGATCCTGGACACATTCTGACCCACAGGAGGGAGAGGAACATCCCTAGACAGGATGTGGCCATAGTCTCAACTGCCAATCGACCGACTGCATCTGATTCCCCCCAGGTTAGGTCAGAAAACGAAGACCCCAAGAAGGCCGCTAAATGGAACAGATTAATCTTAGACCTGAATGAGGTCTGTTAGTGGGAGGTGGGGGAGGGGGGTTAACTGTTCTACACCCCCACTGGATTCATAGATTCTGATTCCAGAAGCTGATCTAGATTCTGATTCTGCATCTGGTCTAGAGGCCTGTCCAGATCTTTTTCTGTGAGTTGTTCCTATCCAAGCCAAGGGGGCCCTGGGGGGTTAGTTAGTCTCACTCAATACTCCCAAACTGTATCAGAGGTCCACCATCACCTCTGTATCAGAGGTTGACCCCCAACCCCCCTTCTCTCCCTGACACCCCACTGTGTCCAAACACCACCCAGTTCCTATCCCTCCCTCTTGCCCAGCCACCCGTCCACCACGCCCTGGTCTCAGCCCACGGCCTTGTGCTTGCCTCCACAGCAGTGCACGGCCACGCCGCAGCGGTGGCACGCCCGCAGGGGCCCGTAGCAGCACATACACGGCGCGAGCAGCGAGAGCCCCAGCAGCGCGGCCCAGCGCAGCCAGAAGCGCTCCTCGGAGGCGTCGCACGAGCAGGGGTCCGAGTAGTCGCCCTCCGGGTCCGACATGCAGTGGTAGAGCAGGCTGTCGGCGCACCACATGAAGCTGACGCGGCGGATGCAGGTGCGCACGGGGTCGGGCGCCTCCGTGCAGTGGCCCCGCCGGTTGTCCTCGCGCCGGAAGAGGTCCCGGCAGTAGACGCAGCGGGCGCGCTCGCCCCCGCCGCCGCCCGTCACGATGCCGCCGGCGATGCCCACGGCGACAGACGAGCCGGCGACGTCGGTGTGGCGGGAGGACGACGACGACGACGAGCGGCCGCCGAAGCTGGCGAAGGCCCCGAGGCCTCGCCTCCACTTGGACTGGAGCCCACGGGGCTGCCCCGTCACCACGCCGACGCCTCGGCCTCCCCCGCCACCGCCACCACCGCCTCCTGCCTTCTTGACCTCAGTCCGATGGGGGTCTGAGCCCCCGCCACCCAGCCCCCCCGAGGGGTAGGGGTACGTGTAGTCGTGCTTGGGTGGGTCCGATTTGTCAAAGTGCACATAGGCGTCCGGGTCCGTGATGGGAAGGAAAGGCGCGGGGCTGAAAGGGTCGTGGAGGTGGTGGTGGTGGTGGTGGTGGTGGTGGTGATGGAGGGGGCGAAGCGCCGACAGGGACGAGGGGTGATGGGTGGGCTTGTTGCCGTAGCGACCGCCAGCTGCCGGGTGCGCGTGGCGGTAGTCCTCGTAGCCCGTGGAGAGCCAGGCGCGCTCGCGCGGGTTGATGCGCACTATCTCCTCCTCCGGGTCGTCCAGCTGGAAGCTGACGTGGCGAGGGAACGCTGGCATCGGCTGCAAAGGATCATGGGATGCGGGACAGTGGTCAGGGAAGCAACACTGACTCGGCACCAATTAGAACAAATCTGAGAAGAGCAATACAGATGAACACGCACACACACATACGCGCGCACACACTCACACAAACACAGATTTACTGTCTCACCTGGTCCACAAAGTAGTGATCGGAGAGTCTGTGCTGGTCGTAGAAGTGTCCCATGATGCAGTTGTGACGGCGCGACTCCCCAAGGCTAATGGGAGCCAGCGTCTGCAGGGAGGGCTCACGCCTCTGGGACGAGTTGGACGAGCTGTCTGTGGCGTTCTGACAGACGGACAGAAGATCAGACAGAAAAAGAGATAGGATGAGAGACGGAAAGAGGCAGAACAGGCACGTGGACAGTTAGTTAAGGAAGCTCACATACAGATCATCTAGAGGTTAATCTAATAGAGCTGATCTGCCATCACGCAACGGTTTGTTCTAGACACCTTGAGTGGTTTCATGAAACAAATTGACAAATGACAAATTTCAAAGGTTTCAAAGTTGCTTGCACTTGTCTGGCTGCAGCCTTACCCAAGTTCAACACCATATAGTTTTTTTTTTATTCTCACACTTCTCTCTCTTGCTTTCATAATTTTCTCTGCTCTCTTTCACTCTCTTTTTGCACTCTCTCTCTCTTTCTCTCTCTCCTCTCTCTCAGAGTTGTTGGTGGGTAGCAGTCTGTGGACAAAGTCAGAGTGTCTGGTGAAGCCTTCTGTTAACTGTTTCCACCTCCTAGCCAAAAATAACAGTGAACACCCCTCACACACAGACACAATCCTGTGCACATATGCACCTACAAACAGCATAAAATAAACATAAAAACATAATGTAACGCACACACACATACAGAGACACACACACACACACACCACACACACACAATTTTGTGCACATATGCACCCACGAACAGTATGAAATAAATGCATACACACAGTGTAACACATACACACACACACACACACACACACACTCACTGAGAGTGGCATAGATGAATACAGACACAGGCTTATTAGTCACTGAATGCAAACATGTACACACACACACACACAAAGAAAGACAAAGTCACACATATACAAATACAAACTCACACATACATAGTGTTTGGAATACTGTAAGATTGTGTAACAGATGTGGCAGTGTTTTGTGGACCTCCTGTGTGTGGGTGTCTTAAAGAGTGTAGGGGAGAGACATACAGTGTGTGTTTGTAGATCTGTGTGTGTGTGTGTGTGTGTGTGTGTGTGTAGTGAAAGGGCACTGTATATACCCCTGTCTGAGAGTGGGTGTATTTGTGGCTGCACTAATTATCAATTTTAGCCACCAGACCAGACATTAGGTACAGACTAGTCCCGGCATCCGGACATTCTAGAAGCCACTCTGGAGCCAGTCCTGTGCAGTGTGCATTCTCGCACAAACACACACACACACACACACACACACACACACACACCACACACACACACACACACATATATAGAAGCACACACACACACATACACACCAATAATGTCTTCATGAACCGGCCTGCATATCTTCACACACACACACAAACACACACACACACACACACACACTGGACAAATCTGTCTTCTATTCAGGCACCTTCTATTCATGTTCATTCATTCTCTCGACTCTGTCTCTGCAGTGCTTCTACGTCCTCACAAACCAGCCTCCTTCATTCATGTGATTGTGACTGTTAAACTTTTCATCGCTACTTGAGGTATTCTTTTTATCAGACTATTTAATTTAGCACCATCTCCAAGCTACCTTGGATGGCATATAGTCATATGAAGGTTGTGTAAACACAAGTGTTATTTCCACAGGATATGCATTTCTGGGTGGAGGGCAGGAAACCACCACAAAATAAAAGAAAAAGCTTCACAGCGTGACCCTGCTGATTGTTTTGCCACCAAACACCAATTAGCATCTTCTAGCAGTGCCGATCAGGCCCTGGAAAACGTTTGGATGGTTCTGTGTGCCTTTAAGGCAGCTAATTTAGCATCTTCTAGCAGTGCCGATCAGGCCCTGGAAAACGTTTGGATGGTTCTGTGTGCCTTTAAGGCAGCTAATTTAGCATCTTCTAGCAGTGCCGATCAGGCCCTGGAAAACATTTGGATGGTTCTGTGTGCCTTTAAGGCAGCTAATTCACTAGTTTTAAACCGAAAACGACACAGTGTTGCCTTAACTCATTGTGCACTGGCTAATATTAGACTAAAACATTTGCCGCTTTAAAACATGCTTGGACAGGCATTTTGGCTGGAACAGAGGCCAGGCAAGGTCTGGACAAGGTCATTTAAAAGCAGCAAATGTTGAGATCTAATACCAGCCAGTGTGCAAACACATTTGCAAAGACAACAATATGATAGCTAACCAGCATGCTAACTTCTATGTATTAATGACTTGAAGCAGTTGGCTGTCTCAGTTGGCTGTTGGCTGAGCTCCTATTACTCCCATCCATTTACATTTATGCATTTAGCAGATGCTTTTATCCGAAGCAACTTACATTTTGTCATCTATCAATTGTTCAGGGTCAGTGTCCCCTAGAGCAACTTAGGGTTAAGTGCCTTGCTCAAGGGCACAACAGCGGCAGCTGGGATTCGAATCCACAACTAGGCTACTAGCATGCTAGCCAGGTTCCTTAACTGCTCTGCTACCACCTCCATCCACTGTCCTTATAACCCTATAAATGCTGACATTTTGAAACGGTTTTGAAGTTCTGTAAATAAGACGTGGTTTTGAGTCAGTTGTGGATGTTGCGGGCTTGTTTACCTCCACAATATGCGTTGTTACAAGATCAGGCATGTCAGTGTCATCATAGAAAGAGCTATTAAACGCACCACAAACCCACTGTGTGCTGTAACATAGACCAGCTCTGTGCAAGCCCACCTACACTACCAATACACACACACGCACAGTCATACACAAAGAATGAACACACACTTGTGCCATGCTTCTTAAACAACAAAAACCAAGCAAGGGGAAGTGAATACCACTTCCTTGTCTTTCCCTGCCTTGGCCTACTGAGACTTAAAGCAACAGTCCAGTGTCAGTCAACCTGTAGCCTTGTTGTTCAAGGTTGCCAGTGCTCTCAGTAGGAATAAGAATGAGAATATCTGGTGCAACAAAGACCTAATAGCGACAACAGCAGCCAGTGTGATGATCATGAGGGTAAGAAACATTTCATTTTACTGTGTGAAATGAGTTTTCCCTGTGCCCTGTTCAATCAGTGTTAACTGCCAGTTTGCAAATTTGGTCTGTGTTGTACCAAATTTTGTCATTCTTGTACCTACCAACAGCACTCAGCAATCCCAAACAACAGGAAAGGAGTTGTTGGTGATACACATTAGAGCCATATCATTTTTTTTCGCACCCTGTTACCAAGCCTTACTAATATTCCTCTGTCCAAGAGTGCAAGGTTTGAGTCTCTTGTGGGATTTCACACTGATTTTCACAACACAGGTTGCATCAGTGCAACCTGCATTCAGACACGAGCCTCACTCACTCCTCACTCTAATCAGGTGACACTCACTGTGAAAACGTCATCGTCTCCCAGCTCTGTCTCGTTCTGAATGGTGGACGAGGACGTAGTAGAGCCTTGAGAAAGGTTTGGAAAGAAAGAAAGGATAGAGAAACTAGTTAAACAGCTGTATGTCTTATATACATACATATAAATTATTTTAAATTTTAATTCAATTTAATTTTATTTTATAAATTCATGAAAATCTGCATGCAGATATGGGAGGCTATTGCCGAATTGCAAC
This sequence comes from Tenualosa ilisha, assembly GCA_015244755.2. Taxonomy (NCBI): domain Eukaryota; kingdom Metazoa; phylum Chordata; class Actinopteri; order Clupeiformes; family Clupeidae; genus Tenualosa; species Tenualosa ilisha. The sequence continues at coordinate 159,033 of PYXC01000272.1, forward strand.
ACACACACACACACACACACACACACACACACATATACACACACACACCTTCTGTGATGTCCTCCATGGCTTTCCTCACTCCTCGGTCAAAGGCGCGGGCATCAGCGGGGCTCTGAAAGGTTAAGCCACATTTCTGGTTGTCGACCTTCCAGTGATGAAAGGTTGGGGTGGCCTTGGTGTACTCCAGGTCCTTCCTCAGGAAACACTCCAGGATTACCTGTGTGGTCCAACACACACAAACACACATTTAGTGGTTTTGTGTATGTGTGTGTGTGTGTGTGTGTGTGTGTGTGTGTTTGACTGAAACAAGAAACAAGAGAAAGAGGGATTTGACAAAAACAGAAAATAGCTGGCGTACCTGTTTGTCTTTGAGTCGCTCGCCATAGATGAGGAAACCATGGCGACCCAGCAGCTCCAGGTCGTTAGGGGCAACCTTGCACACGCCCACCCGGCTGAGCCCGCCCCCTTCCTGAGCCAGCCAACCACCGCTCGAGTCATCCCGAGTCATCACCACGGCTTTGACACGTACTATGTAGCTATCACTAAAAGAAAGAGAGGGAGAGAGGGAGAAAGAGAGAGAGAGAGAGAGAGTCATCATCACGGCTTTGACACATACTATATAGCTATCACTAAAAGTAAGAGAGGGAGAGAGAGAGAAAGAGAGAGAGTCATCATCACGGCTTTGACACATACTATGTAGCTCACTGAAAGAAAGAGAGGGAGAGAGAGAGAGAGAGACATTACATGACATGAACACACACTTCAAAACACACACTTTCCAGTACCACAGAAAACCCTACCTAAACCCTCTCAAACTTAGCATGAACACACATTTCAGTCTGTGAGTCTGTTAGAGCAGACATAGAGACGGAGCCAAAGTCTGTACCAACAACACCTTTAAATTCAACACAGGAATTCAACCCAGGAGGACATAAGGACATGGGGTAACCCATCAATAACTGCAGACCCAAACCAAAACAATGTTTGCGATAAAAATCCAAACAACAAAGTTCTATGCAGCCATCAACATCCATAAATGAAAGGCAGCTGTGATGATAAAAGGACTCAGGACATAGCTTCCTTACACTGCTTGCACACACACACACACACATACACCCACCCACCCACACACACACAAAAAGAGACTCTCTCCTGCGTAGGACTGACCAAGATTTGAGTATCTGTGTAACTGCACTGGCTGACCCTGTGTGTGTGTGTGTGTGTGTGTGAGTGAGTGTGTGTGTCTTTGACCATTAGCTTGATATCAGCTCTGCTCTCCCCCTCTCTGTTTTCATAAGCATGTGCATTTTGCGGGGGCTCACGAGCAGATGGCGGTTGCCGTGGCAACAGCTAGCACTTCCTGTTCGTCTATGGCGACGACCTTTCAACCCTCCCTCCCACCCAACCTTCTTCATATAGACATGTTATGACACATACACACACACACACACACACACACAGTGATACACAGACACATGCATACACACAAATGTGACCGAGTGGCTAAATTAATGTGGATATGGAAGCATAAATCTAAAGTGGCTACGAGAGGCTGGAGCTTTGAAAATGGCGACCGAACACAGTTTGCCTCCTACACATTTTACACCAGGCTTCAGGATGACACAGAGACAGAGAGAGAGAGAGAGAGAGAGAGAGAGAGAGAGAGGACAGAAAAAGAGATTGAGAAATTGAAAGAGCAGTGAGCAAAAGACACAATGATGCAGGGAATGAGCCAGAAGAGAGATAGAGAGAGGGACAGACAGGGAGAGAGAGAGAGAGAGAGAGAGAGAGGGGAAGGGGGTGATGTAGAGAATGAAAGGGGAAAAGAAAGACAACAGCATAAGCAGACATGCACATGGGCAAACTGAGGACAGAGGGATATGAGAGAGAGAGGGAGAGAGAGAGAGAGAGATAGGGTTGAGACAAGGAAGTAATGAAACACATGACAGAAACCCAGGAAACACTGAAAGAATGAAAAGGAAAATAGATAAAGAGAGAGAGAGAGAAAGAGAGAGAGACGGAGAGAGATGCCACAATAGAAAGAGAGAAAGAAATACAGACAGACAGAAAGAAACCACCAAACCATAAAGAGCAAGGTCGGAACAGAACAGTCACAGTCCAACACACACACACAAACACACACACACACACACACACACACACACACAGCATGCTGGGGGAAAGAAAGAAACAGAAGACATGGGAGAAACGAGTGTGAACGAGTGAAATTCCTCTTGCCTTTCTCTATAAGACATTTTCTCCCCTACATCCTTCTGCCCATCACCAATCTCTCTCTCTCAGTGGCAGAATAGAAGAGAAGGACGAAAGAGAGAGAGAGAGAGAAAAAAAAAGAGAGAGGAAAAAAAGAGCCAGAACGGAACGACTTCATCGGCATGGCTCCTGACAGGCTGTTGCCGTGCCGACGACCATCCGCAGCCGCGGCGACGAAGGATGAGCTTGTTAAGATGAGTTGTCTAGTCTGTGCCGTCCTCCACCTCTCCTCTTGTGCCACCTTTTTTTTGGTGCTTCGATTCAGTCACCTTGACTAGCAGATGGCGTCTGTGTGTGCAAGTGCGAGTGTGTTTGCGCGTCCATGTTGTCTGTCTGTCTCTGTGTGTGTGTGTGTGTGTGTGTGTGTGTCTGTGTGTGTGTATGTGAACCTCATGCACGCGCGTCTGTGTGTGTATGTGTGTCACTGTGTGTGCGTGCGTGTGTGTGTGTGTGTGTGTGGAATGAGTCACTGCTCGACAGTCGGTTCACGTCCAACAGCAGTGCACACTCACTCACTCCACTCCTCTGATAGAGGAAACAGCGGGGACAGCTAGGCCTGCTAAACACACACATATACACTTTCACACAAGCAGAAACACACTCACACAGGTACACTCTCATACCCGTGAACACACACACACACACACACACACACACACACACACACACACACACACACACAATACAAACTCACATACAAGTACAGAGCATACACCCTTGCTTATACACACAACCTTATGTACATAAAGCACATTTCTATACACACCCTCAGGTACATTTCTAATGTTGTCATATGACGTTGATGTTCTTCCCGTACAATAAAAAAAAAAACACACATAAAGTTACACACACACAAATACAAGCAGGTACAAAACACACTCCCCCATACACACATCCATAGGCAAAAGTATGTGTAAACTGTTCCAGTTTGCACATTCAGAGGGTTTTTTAGGGTTTTTACTTACAGACTTGTTCCTGTCTAGTACAAGAAAGAAATGCTCTGACTGCAACCTCTTATATTTGAATATAAGTTCATTTACGCACTCTGTCATGACAGTGAATTAAATAGGACTTCATTTTGGCGTTCGGGAGAGGCACTGAGTGATTCTGTTGAAATTTGATGACATAGAGGATTGAGGGCTGCATTTTTACATGCAAGTTTAGGTGTGTGTGTTTTCTGTGTTATTGTGGTGTGTG